>CAEGAE010072639.1:0-200454 GCA_903067095.1 Girardinus metallicus
TATATATATATATATATATATATATATATATAGGCCTGTTAATTGAAGTCTGGAATATAAACTGAATTTTCCAATCATGTCCTATATATATATATATATATATATTTTTTTTTTTAGAAAATTTACATACTGAAGATTTCATGCATAAACAAAGTCCAGACAGTGTATGAAGTATAGAGATTATTTGGGAAATAGAGTTAAACAGAGTTGAAACCCGTCTGTTGTTTGGGGAAATACTTTGTTTCTTCTTGCTATAATAGATGTAATCCAACAAACAGAGTTATTACGCCAAGAGTCTTACATGTCTCTCTCTTCCCATTTTCCTCGCAGTCCGACTCCCTCCATCAAGTGGTTTAAGAGAGGGGGAGACCTGCCAGCACAAAAGGTGAAGTTTGAGAACTTCAATAAGACTCTGAAAATTCTCAGTGTGTCAGAGGAGGATGCCGGGGAGTACGTCTGCATGGCAGACAACCGTCTGGGCAGTATACGCCATTCCATTGATGTCCAAGTTAAAGGTGAGGATGAGACGTTGCTTGTTTTAACAAAATGAAGGAACCTGTGTTATTAGGCTAAACTGGCTCCTTTTTGCCCCCACAGCTGCTCCTTACTGGTTAGACAAACCTACAAACCTGGTGCTGGCCCCAGAGGAAAATGGCCGCCTGGTGTGTCGAGCCAACGGCAACCCTAAACCCAACATCCAGTGGCTTATGAACGGCGAGCCAATAAACAGTATGGCTTCTTTTTTGACTCTTTTTGTTTTACTCTTAGCTCTTTGTTGCATTTGTTAAATTTGGGGCAAATGCACTTTCAGCGATTAGTTTAATCCGTCTTGAGAAGAGCCACATTTAACTAGATGGGATCATTTTTATGTGATGTCTCCAAGTGACATGACAAATCTGTTTACTATTTTAGACATTTAAAGAGATACAGTAAAGTGTCCCATGTTATTAGCTCTGTGGGTTCTGTACCCCTAAGAACAGGGGAACGTTAATGTCTGGTGCACATGTTGCAGTTATAACGTGGTTCTTACTGACCTCTCATCTTAAAAATAGAACAAAAAAGATTTCTTACTGGAAAGTTGTAGAGCTTGATGTAAGGTTTGTGTTACATAAGCAAAAATCTACGTACAAGAAAACGACATTTTTTTTGTCCTCATTTTCTGAAGTTAAATCAGACCAAACTTCCCGTATTTTAAATCACTTAGAATTACCAAAGTTATTTTTATTTGCAAAATTCCACAGTAATGAGAGAAAATATTTATTTATTTATTTGTTAATGTCTTCGAAATCAGGAGTTCACATATGTAATGATAGCTGTCTGTCTAAGCAATGGACAGTGGACAGTGGACATAGGAGATGACATCATCTCCTCATTACTTATCTTTGTGTATTTTAAGGCCACACCTGGAACGCTCTCCTTTCTTGTTCAACATGATTGGAAAGTCAAAATGAGTTCTAACTCATAGATTAGCTGAGGTCAAAAAATGGATGAAAGGATGAATAAAATCTGCTCCAGAGAAAGTTTTAAGCTGTAAAAGTGCTCCCCTTTCTTTGGCGTTTCTCTTTTTCTAGAAATCACAGAAATTCCAACAAGCGCAAACAGAGAAGTTCTCGGTGACACCATTCTGTTCCGCGGGGTGCAGATCGGAAGCAGTGCGGTCTACCAGTGCAACGCCTCCAACCAGCACGGCTACCTGCTGGCCAACGCCTTCGTCAGTGTTCTCGGTGAGACGCGGGAAGGGGGGCGGCCATGTTTAGACAGAGTAGTGGGAACTGAAATTAGCTGACCTGAAGGTGAACTTGTTTAAAAACAATGTAAAAATGTAGGTCAAAAACAGAACAAGTTTGTAAAGAGCCACATTTAACTATATATATATATGCACACACACACCCACATGCCCACACACACACATATATGTATGTTTGAGTAAAATGAACATTGTTCTTTTATTATATGGATTGAGTTCACATGACCAAAACCTGCAGCTGCTCCTGCATAATGGCCACAAGCTGCCAGGAACAGGGACAAAATCGATGAAGCTTTATATCAGGACCAGTTTGTTTGTTCAACCTCCCAAACACACCAAGATATCCTTTCTTAGAAAAGTTAAAAAGTGTCCGAATGACCTTGCAACTCTCTGCCATTGTTTCAGTATTGTTACCTTTAGTTTCCGTGTTACAGACATGGCTCCACGGATGCTGGGACCCAAAAATCAGTTAATCAAAGTTGTCACGAACAACCGAACCTTCCTCAACTGCCCTTTCTTTGGCTCTCCTTTACCCGAGCTTCGCTGGTGAGCATCTCGTAGTTTTTTCAAACTAGCACAGCTCCTGCGATGTAGAATGACTTACCAAGTCACTGACAGGTCGCACAATTTAGTTATATCAGCTGTATGTAAGTCCTGTGTCTCTGTATTGCTTTTTATTGTTAGTGTTTCTTATTTTCAATTTAGAGCTATATCGGATTGGTTAGTATTAGTGTGTTTTAGGGAATTTGTTTTGTTAACCAAAGCCAACCTCCACCTTTACTCTGAAGGTTTAAGAATGGCCAGGGCAGTGGGCTGGATGGGGGTCAGTACCGGGCCTACATCAACGGCACCCTGGAGATAAAACGGGCTCGAAAGGAGGATGAGGGCATCTACACCTGTGTGGCTAACAACATGTTGGGCAACGCTGAGAATCAGGTCCAGCTGGAGGTCAAAGGTCAGACATTGCATTGCTTAAACACTAACTGTCACGATCGTTTGATCTCCTTCCCTGTGCCAAGTAGTCTGCTGTTTGGGGGCGAGTCAAGCTCTTCAGTGCCTTTTCTTGACGTACCTTGTGTGTCCATTTGCATTCCAAGTTTAATGCAATTAGAAGACATCAGGAAAGATTTTTTCTGTTAAATAGAAAAAAACGTGACACCATCAGGAATTCATGAGTACTGGGTTTAACAGGTGGCGGAGAAAAAAAATGGCTTCATCTTTCAAAACTCAAATGAAAAACAGATACAGAAAAGAGTTTTGGACGGACTGGTGGTTTAAACTCATCTACAGTGACTAAAACTGACTGAGTGAATAGTTTTTATGGAAGTACATTTACAATATCCGAGTTGTGAAAATGGTCATTACTGATCTAGGAATAGTTGGCCATAAGAAGGAATGTCTGTAATTAATCGTTTTATTTTCTTTCCTCAGAACTTTGTTTCTTCCACTTGATCATGCCTCTCCTCTTCAGATATATGCTATTCCTTTTCTGTTGGAGGTGAAGGTGTTAAGGGGAGTGAACCACTTTAACTAGTCTGGGATCCCTGAACGAGAAAGAGCCACAGGAGGGAAAGTGGGAGAAAGGCTTTTAGTAAAACTGAATTTGATATAGAGATGTGTTGATGAGGCCGCTCAAAGATGATGTTTAGATGTCATACTATGTGACTGTCAGTGTGCCTATTTCTACTGTTTTTTCTGTCATTTTAACTCTGATTTAGAGCCTACTCGTATTATTCAAGCTCCCACTCACCAGTCAGTTTTGAGGGGCTCTAAAGCTAGCTTCCACTGTAAGGTGGTGTCGGACCCCAGTCTGCCCACCAAGGTGACCTGGACCAAGGATGGAGAGCGCCTGGATCTGGGATGGAGGTATGACGCCTGATTGTATTTTACCAGTTAAGCCTCCTTTATTAAAGTTTACATCAGAGTCAGAACATTTTGGATTTAAATGGGATTTTTGCTGCATGTCAATCCACTTTTCCTAGTTTCACGTTTTGAATGTAGTCATCATATACTCAGCCCAATAAGTGTTGGTTAATTTTGAACTTGTTGTAATATGATGTCTCAAGTTTGTCAATAAATCTGAAAGATTGTTTATTTCTCTTTAAATGGTCCCTCATTAGTAAAGAAAAGTGAAGTTCAGATTATGGATTGCGACCATAAAAACTTGGCAAACTCTCTCGGCTAAACAGTTGGGTGTCGTTTATTGAATCTGATGATTAAAGTTTGAAGAACCAATATACTTTGGCGATTTAACAATTTAGCTATTTAAGAAATAGGTATGTTGCTCAGTCATACATAATACCACAACAACCTGAAATGCCTCCTCATCCTGACCACCAGCTTGGTCACACACTGCTGTGGGATGACATCTCAATCCTCAACCAGCATTTGTAGCAAGTTAACACTAGCAGTGTGGCTGTGTTGGTCACTGTGACCAATGACAGCAGACCAAAGTTGACCTTTCTAGTGTTCAGTGGGGTCGAGGTCATTAATGTAGGCAGGCTTTCTGTCCTTCCAACTGTCAGATTGTGGAGGTTGCTTCAAATTCAACTGACCAACCAACAAACCAACTAGCCAAGCAATCGATTGATCCATCAATCAGTCATTTATATAATCCTTGAAGCATCCACAATATTGATGACCAAAGTGCTTGAGAAAATCAACATATACAAGAAAAAAAAATAAAAACAAGGTTAAAACAAGGCAGAAAGTAGAAAAACCCAAATACATACGGCTAGAAGTTGCGTCACGTTTTTAATTTTGTAAAGATCTGAATAGAAAGACGTTGTTAGCGTTGATTTAAAACGATCCCATTCAGTCACAGATTGGAGATCTAGTAGAAGCAGGTTCCACAGCTGAGGTGTGGCTACAGAAAAAGCTTGATTACCCCAACGTCTGTATTTTGTATGCGGAACAGCACGTAAATGTTCACTGCTGGGCTGCGATTGATCCAAGTGGCAACTGTAACCCAGATTGTCACTAATCAATCCTATCACATGCAAGGAAAAAAGCAGAGGGCCTTCAATTTAGTCTTGTGCCACTCTACCGTAATTTTCAGTAAACACGTTGCTGGATGTTACTTAACAAACGATCCGTTTTCTGTCCTCCAGGCTGAAGAAGGATGAAGAGTCCCTGACCATCCCGTCTGTCAGTGAGAACGACGAGGGAATTTACACCTGCACTGTTAAATCTGAGATAGACCAGGACTCAGCCTCGGCCCGCCTCACTGTCTTAGGTACACTAGTGTACAGAATGGTGCTGCAAAGCATTGATGTCATCTGACAGAAACACAACTCCTGTACCAGTGATGTTCATTGAGTACAATATAGCTAACTCAGTGTCTTCACATAGACTCATAGATGTAGAGTAGATCAGTGTACACAGTGATGAAGAAAATATGCATAACCAGCAGTACAACAGTGTGCACTTCATACAAGAAGAACTTGATGATAGAATAATAACGTGTCGTTTGTAGTGAAGCCAGCTAGTTTGAATAACTTGTAGCAAACACTAAATGTTCCAGCCTGGCATTTAGCTAGATAGTAATTTGCTTCAAGAAAACAACACATGTATTGAGATGTAGCAAATTAAAGTAGGTAATCTATTTAATCGTCTTCTCAGCTCTACATGAAATTAATGTCTTCATCAGAAGCTACACACAATTCAATTGAAATGATACTCGAGTTATATTTTAACTGCTGTTCTCCTTTGCTGTTTCTTGGCTTGTAGACTAATCTAACTAATCTAACCTTTATCCCCACCTCCTGACCCACAGAGGACGCCTTCCTCAACCCCTCAGTCTTTAGTGCCTTGCCTCCAGGTAACACATGGCTCTGCTGGAAGCTCTTCTGTCTGTTTTTTTTTTCCATGTCCTGATGCCTTATTATCTACTTTATGTTTTTGTTTCCATCTCTGTATTTACAGCATTTGAAATTTCCCTCCCTTTTTTATGTTTTGTCACATTACAATCACAAATTTTTTTTCTTTTTTTTTTTTTATTGGGATTTTTATGTGTCAGTCCAAAGCAGAACAGAATTGTGACATAGAAGTCAAACAAGGCACGGCATTGTACAAATATGAAGATATTGTAACATATGTGTCTCTACATGTAAAGACCTAGGCAAAAAACACACCGGATCTGCTTTGGCATGCGATCCGACGGAAAATGATGTTGGCAGCAGTTACAACGCCTTAAAGTCAATGGACCCTCGCAGACCGCCAGCGATTCCCTGAGACTGTCAGGGAATCGCTGACGAGTCAGACAGGATGTGAGACACGGTGGCAAAATAAAATGCATCTGCTTTGGGGGAAAATATTAACTCAAATCTTTTACTTGTAATAAAAAAAATAGTAGTATACTACTTATCCACAATGGGAGCTCAGAAATATAGAAAAAATGAAAGAGTGAAAGTGTGATCTTGCTTGAGCAGCTTTTGGGTTTACTGGTGGACCGGTTTGTGTTTACTCTGGCAGGATTTCCGGTTCATAGTCTGGTGGTGCGTTGGCTGACGGACGGTCGAGTCGGAGCCTGTGTGTCAGCTAAAAATCTGATTTTAGTGGGAAAAGCTATAAGCTAACGATGTGTTTTGGGACTTACCTAAACACAAAAGTGTCCACTCAGTCAAAGTGGATTAAGATTGTCTGTGGATTCAGATTCTGAATCTGATATGAATCTGTGCTTTGATGAGCACCATTTCCAGGTCTTCCTTGAAAAAGAGACGTTATCTCAAGAGACTACCTGGCAAAATAAAAAAGTAAATTCTGTTGTTGTTAAGGTTATGTGTCCTTTGGTGCTTCTAACAAATTTTCTTCACAAGTATGCACTTTGGTTTGTGTTGGCCTATCACATAAAATCCCAATAATATGTGCAGATGTTTGTAGTTGTGATGAATTTTTCAATTGTTGGAATAACAGAATTAATTAAATATCAGTGAAAGCTTTTTTTTTTCTTTGGTTGAAAAGATTTTATGATCTTTTATTACTTGTATAGTTTTTCTTTTTGTTCTGTTTTATTTATTTTCTAGAGGTTTTGATCATCTAACCAAATATAGGCAGTGCTAGTGTACAGTATGCCATGAATGAAGGTTGCTGTGTGTGTGCTTACGAGCGGTATTATCCTGTGTTCCTCTGCAGACCGTCCAGACCCACCAATAGATCTGGATCTGTCAGACCCATCAGCCCGTAGTGTTCGCCTCACCTGGATTCCTGGGAACGACCGCAGGAGCCCTGTCACAGGTACGTTCTGGCCGTGTGTACCTGTGCTTTCTTTGAGGTGTATTCTTCCTCTCTCAGGTAAAAAGCATTCATGTTAGGTCAACTGTTGCCTGTGGCAGAGAGTGTGAGTGTGTACGTTTTTGTGCCTCAATTACGGTGTTTCCCTTACAAATTGGTCCAGATCTTGATCTATATTTTGCTAATGTCGAAAAACCACAACTTTGCAATCGAGGTGTTTCCATTAAATAAGAAAGGAAAATGAAAATCACATGGCTGTGATAAGTGATTAAAATCTCGGCAGCGACAGATGTAAACATGAGACATTCATAACTCAGTCATGGTGCTAGCGCTCGTCATCTATCAACCATCAGAGGAGACGTCAGCATTTTACTTAGTCATTGGAGTGGCAAGCTCCGCCTACTTGGGAGCGACTAAGTATGCGGTGTTTTGGGGAAATTGTAGTCTAAGGTTTTAAAGAAGAGCTGTGGATTCAACACGTTGGAACGACACACAACTTTATATGACCTGTGTGATGCTGAGAGCTCTGCTGGAGCCAGTTGCACATTGTGAGAAATAAACTAAAACAAAGCTTCATTCTCCTATTAACTCCTCATGTCTTGTTTGTTGTTTCTGCCGATAGTAACATCCGGCTGTGGATCACGTGACTACAGTGATGCGAAAAAAATGCTTACAGTGCAGTTTTCCAAAATGCATCTGTCTCAATCGGGCTGAAAAGCCAACTCATTCCTAGCTCAAAAACACTTTATCGAAAAAGCCAACTTTTTCTAAATGTCTGTGTTTCCATTAAGCAAATTTAATGTTGTAATTATGTTGCGCAATTTTATGCTTAATGTAAATGCATAAAATTGCAGCAAAGGTCAACAGGTGCTAGTTCACCTGCCTCTGGTACAACGACCACTGGAGGTAAGAGGCTGCCCCCCTTGAACTCTGACAAGGATGAAAGCTTTATTTTCAGCACAAGCTGTAGTTGGCTTCCTGTCACACAGGGAGTATAACAGCCTTGAAGGATTATTACTGTGTCCTCCTTACATGGTTTCATTCTGAAGCCCGTTGTGCTTTCTGCAGAGTTCTTGGTCCAGTTCGAGGAGAATCGCTGGGAGCCGGGCAGATGGCAGGACTTGTCCTCTTTCCCCGGAGATCTCAACTCTGTCATCCTGCAGCTTGCTCCCAATGTCAATTATCAGTTCAGGGTCATTGCCATTAACTCAGTGGGCCGGAGTCAACCTAGTCAGCCTTCACCTCGGTACAAAACCACCGCAGCACGTAAGTAGCATCAAATCTAAAATCACATTCAGTGCGTGCCTTTGGCTTGAGCCAGACGATAATTTGGTCAAATGTTTCATTTGCTGTACGGGGACAGCTCTTTATTTAGTAAAGATCTCAACAAACAGTACTATGGCCCCCCCAGTGAAGATTTGTAAAGAATTGTAATTTGATCAAAGTTACGTAGAAGTCAATAACACCGTTTTGCCTGGGATGACACTCAGCGGTCCCATTTTGTCTTAGCCGGTCCTTAACATGGAAACACAAGAGCACACGCCATAGTGTTTATTAACATAGGTTAGAAAAATGATTGCAAGAAAACATCTATGTACTCATATTTGATATTGATCTATTCATCTTTTTGAAATTCAGCCCCAGATGCCATTCCCAGAGATTTACGTGGTTGGGGATCCAATAAGGACAACATGGAGATCACCTGGGAGGTAAGGCACCACGCAACAACAGGATCAGGGAAGCCAATTGCTCATCATTCAGAGTGATTGGTAGTAAAACATATTTGAAGAAGATCATAACTAGTTTTAAAAACGGAAATCAGTCTCGTCGGTGGCACGGGTGGTAGAGCGTGCGACCTCCGTCCTCCACAGGTTCGAGTCCCGGCCTGTTGTCCTTTGCCGCATGTCTTCTCCACTCTCTCACAACCCGCCTTCCCTGTCAATCTAGTGTGAAATACAGGCCACTAGAGCAGAAAAATACATAAAAAAATTAAATGCATGCCTTAAGTTAGATTGCTCCAGTGACCCCCTGCTGTTGATCTATGAGAACTACATGCAAGTGCTGGTTATCAACACAAATCTACAATAATAAAGAGTCAATTCGAAACCATTACATGATTCAAGACTGATGAAGCACCAAAACATAGACATTACAATCCAGTTTCTCCACTTGCAGTTAGAAATAACTTTACACAGTAGTTGGAGTCTGATTGCAAGTCTAGTTTTATATATTATGTTAACTTTATTAATATTTAAATTCTCAGTTTTTTGGCACAACCTTTTAAACTTTTCACCTTGTTATTATTATTGACCTCCTTACAGAGTCCTTCTGATTTTTCTTTATTTTTTGTTTTACGTCACATTAAGACGTTTCAAATCGTCAAACCAGCAGCTTGAACTTGAAGCGTGATTTGTTTCTCTAGCCGCTGCACGATCTGGAGAAAAATGGCCCAAACCTGCAGTACAATGTGTGGTGGAGACGGAAAGACTCCGGGGACGACTGGAGCAACGTGACCACGTCTGAGAGCAAATACGTCGTTGGTTACACTGAAACATATGTGCCTTACGAGATAAAAATCCAGGCCAGGAATGAGTTGGGATCAGGACCCGAGTCTAACATCGTCATTGGATATTCTGGAGAGGACAGTGAGTAAAAATAAGAAATGCAACAAATATATGTAAAAAAAATAGTTTCTGTGAAAACCTTTGATGTTTAAAAAAACAAACCATATCGGGCTGATGGTTCTGTTTTCAGAGCCTGCTGATTCACCCACTGAGCTGCGGGTGTCGAAGGTTGGCAGCACCAGAGCAAACATCCACTGGAAGCCTGTAGATCTGAGTTCTGTCCAGGGGGAGTTCAAAGAGTACAGAGTGAGAACGAGGAACATTTTGAATTGAGAACTAACTACACTGTAGCCTCC
The DNA here is from genome assembly GCA_903067095.1 of Girardinus metallicus. Taxonomy (NCBI): domain Eukaryota; kingdom Metazoa; phylum Chordata; class Actinopteri; order Cyprinodontiformes; family Poeciliidae; genus Girardinus; species Girardinus metallicus. The sequence goes on from CAEGAE010072639.1 coordinate 9,900, forward strand.
CCCCTCTCCCAACTTTCTGACTTTTCATCTTACCCATGCGTCCTCTCTTTCTTAATTCCCAGTTGTACTACTGGCGCGAGGCCAGTCTGGTTCCAGGGCTGTTGGTGAGCAAGGAGAAGAAGACCACTGGGTTCTACACGACTGTGCCAGAACCGTCTGGGATTCTCAAAGACTTGGTGCCCTACTCTAAATATAAGATGTTCATGGTTGTGGCCAACAGTCGCTTTGAGAGTCTACCTAGCAACGATGTGGAATTCACCACTGCGGAGGGCGGTGAGGACCCAACGAACCACACTTTATCATAAACATCAATGTCGTATGAGAGTCATGCAACCCTTTAATTGGTTTGTTCAGGACATATCAGTGTCTCTGTCATTCACACTAGCCGTGTTTGCGATTTTACATTAGAGCTTTGGATTCAACATGCTGGAAAGACACACAACTTTTTATGAACTGCGTGATTCTGCCAGAGCTCCGGTGGAGCCACTTGCACATTGTCCAAAAAAAGCCCCCCAAAAGCAAACCATCATCCTCCTCCCTCTTCCTGTTGTCTTCTTCTTCTTAGTCGTCAAACTAGTAATTGCGACTCAGCCCTTGTGGTTTATGCCTTTGCTCAGAGTGATGGGAGAAGATGTCGCCACCTGTGGGCGCGCAATCAGGCTAACCTGCCAACAACATTAGCACTTGATGATCTTATGATTTTATTGTGTATTTGTGTTTTATTTAAATAAACAAACAAACAAACAAAAAAAAACAGTAATTACTTTCAGAAAATAAAACATTCTCAATCTGAACTTGAACACATTTTTGGACGGAGTTACTTGTAAAACCATGACAGTCTTTAGTTTTAGATGCATTTTAGTAAAACTGGAAAAAGACATTTAAAGCACACGCTGTCCTGTATGTTTTATATGTTTTTCTCATTCAAATATTAATTAAAATTGATAGGGTGTATATAGATGGATATGGATATGTTTAACATTTGCAGAACTACTCATAATTATTTCCTTTAAACAAACCATCCTGTGATTCATACTAACCACAGTGTCTCCGAAGGGCTATGACTGGACAACACTGGTATAAAGTTGAGAGATTTGTTGCAGCCACTGGTCATTAGTAATTAGTCGTAGAACTTCATGTCCAGCATTTGGTCTAACCGTGTTTCTTTGTTTCTTTTCTCCTGTTCTTCTCATGTTTTTCTCTTCTGTCTCGAAATATTTGCAGTTCCTGACGCTCCCAGGTTCTTCAGGATTAACCGCAGGAGTCTGGACACACTCTACTTGGAATGGGGCAAACCATTAGAACCCAACGGCATCTTAATTGGATACCAACTCGTATACCAGAGAGGTGACTTCGTCTACTTTGTGACTCTGCTGGACAATATGGCTGAAAAACATATTATTGATTAGTTTCAGTTCTTTGTGTTAAATATCTGAATTACCTACAAACCGGTGGTGTGGCCTTTCATGTTTTACCCACAATTTTCACTCCAAAGGAAAACACTAAACAAAACTAAGACTGGTTGTGGGATAGTAATAGAATTCATGAAATCCAATCATCATCTCTGTGGAGCCATTATAGCCCACTAACACTGAGAAGTTCTGATGCCACAGTGAACCATGACCATCTCTGTGTGTGTGTCCAGTGAACGGGTCCAGACTGGGTCCGCAGCAGATCGAGACGTTCCGTCCCAACGTGACAGATTTCATCCTGCGCCTGCCGGACCGGTCCGCTCGCTACAAGTTCAACCTGTCAGCGCTCACCCAGGTGGGAACGGGAGAGGTCTATGCCGAGGAGTCGCCGCACTTTACCAATGAAGGTGAGCATCTCCTTGCCATCACCCTAATCTTTAGCTCAATTCAGGGCTCTGACTGAGCCGCAACATTTCTCTCAGTCAGAAGAAACATTCTGGTAAAATCCAAAGACTAAGTTCAGCTGAAATCTGTCAATAGGTGTGAAAATCTTTCTTCTTAATTGGATGTACCATGAATACAGAACCAACAGAACCGTGACTGAAAAAACGGCAGTGTTGACCCAAAAGATATCACTACTTAAACTCATGCTACTGTGTCCAGATGTTCCATTCACCTGGACACACAGGAAGCTGAGGGACGGTTAAATCACTGAATTCAGTTAATAAATACCGGAGCTTTGAATTTTCATTAATCGTTTAACAGGAGAGTTCAACTCAGAATCAGAGTCAGATTTTCTTTTTTGTCATTGTACCAGAAAGCGCAGCAAAATTTAAAGGAAAATTAAATGATATGAGAGCATAGATGGCAAAAGGGGAATGATTTGAAAGCTTCCGTTTTTCTCTTTGCAATGATAACCAGGAGAAAGCTTACTGACGCCAAAAGAACTTTGTTTCATAGCTCCGGTTGTCTGCAGTTAAAAGTGCAGCAGAAAGTTAAGTGTGTACAATGCATGTTCTGCTCTTGTACACAGTAGCATTATGGGTGAAAAGCATTCAGTCTGTATCTGCACAAACCCATCGAACCAATGATTTGAGTTTGTTTTACAACCACAAGTTTTTGTTGTTCAGAAGTCTTTTTATAGACCCAAATGCAACTGAGTTCATAATGTGGACATCAAAGTGACAAATGCAGGTGGATCCAAGTTGGAATAATCCTTGGTACAACAGCTGACTTACAGCAGAATGACTGAAGATGTTGGCCCGGTCCTCGACCTGTAGCAAGCTGAAGGAAGCTGCGCACAAAAGTTGTCTGCAAGCTTCAATGACCTGGTGCACCTTTAAATAACACACTTGCACAACAACGTCAAAGACAGAGAAGGTCATACAGCACCTGAATACTTAATGTTCTGGGCTCCAAACCTCGTTCTACAAGCTGTAGATTCTTGAACTGTCACTATTTTTACATATTGCTTTCTTTTAAGCGTATCTATGGCTGCTATTAATAAATAATGACTTGCTGCAACATGTTGAAAGTCTTTATTTTAAGAACCGGTTACTGATGAGATCATTTTTTTAAAAGTCCTGATGCATAGAAGCTTAGATCTAAAATAGAATTGTTATTTTTTGTACTATTGGACAGATGTTATTTGACTGGCCTTATTGGAAACGTCTTAAATCTGGAAAGTTTAGTTAGTAGTGATTCACTCATCTAAATTTCCATCTGTTTATATTGTATGTTTTGTGAAATTTTGACCTGCTGTTTAAAAGCTATTGCATTGCGAACAGAGCCTTATGTGCCTTATGTGCTCATACATGGTTTACTAATATTCTAAAACAAAGAAAAAATGTCCAATCAGTTAAAGCTTTACACAGCCATCAGTAGCTTCTAACAATGGTTAGGGTTGTTAGCAATGGGAGCATTGCTGAAACAACCGTCTCTGTCTGAGCTTCCTAAAGAATGTTGTCCTTTAACTTAAAGAGTTTAAAAATGGTACCAATTTGTCAAACTCAAACACAAAACCTTAGCAGCAGCTGAGTTTCTACTGATCATGAAATTGTGCAAATTCGAATTAGCAAAATAAATGCACTTAATAGAAACATGCCAATTTCAAAATAAGTAAAAATTTTTGATAGAATTTTAGGAGACAATTTATTTGAAAGGGTGTGGATAAGACTGACATGACGCTGTCATAGACATGACATAACATCTGTTATGAACATGAAGGAGTCTTCATGAATGTTTATGACTGTTGTCACCAAGTGCATTAAAAGTGTCATTATTTACAGAATGACACTTCATGTTCATGACTGGTGTCATATCATGTTTATGATAGTATTACGTCAGTCTTGTGCACACCACTTCAAATAAAGTCTGACCAAATTTTTTTGTGCTATGACGAGGTAGTTTTTTTGGGTCATACTGAAATTTTCAAAGCCTTAATGGAGACCCTTTTTTCTCATCATGAGTCATCACTGTTTCTATACAGCACAAACATAATTTTTTTGTTGGCAGCTGGCTGCACCAGAGCTCAAACAGTTTGTCAAAAGTTGAGCTTGTCATTTTAAAGTGTTGAATCCATAACTCTCCTGTGAAATCGCAGACTAAAAATTCCCAAAGACGCCACATATGTAGCCGCTCACAAGTATAAGGAACTTCTCCCTCCAGCGCCTAAATAGGATGCAGACGCCTTCTCTGATGGCTGACAATGAGCCATAATGCCATGGATGAAATATGAATATATCTCATACCAGAAATTACATCTGTTGCCTCCATGATTTGTAATGACCCATTGTGTAAACAGATTTATTCATTCAATTGCGAAATTGTGTTCTTTTGACAATAGCAGGACATCAACTAAGTTTTGCTCACATTTGTAGTAGAGACACAGCTTGAGACAAGTTGAAAGTTCCAGTTAATGAAACAGAATTGACTCTTGTCAGCCTTCCTGTTACCTGCTGAAAGTCTCACTCACGCTCAACGAGTGTTTAGGCTGGTAAGATGTCCACCAGCCCATCTCTCTGTGCCTCTCTAGTTTACACCAGTGACTTAGTTTGAAACTGTGCTATTTTCTTGTTCCTTCTTGTCTCACCCACTCTTCTCCTGTGTCTCTGTTCTTTCCACCGGCAGAAAACTTTACTGATGCTACAGATGTAGGTAATGGGGGAACAAAAAGCACAGTCTCCTTGACCATTGCTGTCCAACACTGACATTTTGTTTTGATCTGTCCATCTAACAACAGCAGCAGTGCAGTCACTGTTACAGCCCTTAGCGACGGTTCTGTTGCTACCCCACTGTGGCTTCATGCAGACAGGATTTTCAGTGCTGCTCACAGCAGCATGAGAACGAATTGGCTCTGTTATGGAAGGAGGAAGCTTTATGTCAGACTGGCAGGATTATTTCCTGTATTTCTTCAAATATTCACACCAGCCAAGTGGTGTTCAAGACATTAACATGCATACACTGAAGGTTTGGAATTTGTTGTATGTGTGTCTAAATCAAATTTAGACAAGATAAAGAATACAAAGAAATAATAATAATGATAATAATAATAATGTTGATAAAACTCAAAGCAGCCTAACTCTATCAAACAGGTAAATTCACAAACAACAGCAGTACAATCTAGGGGTCCATCTGCACATCATACTTATGTAAACTCATTGAAAGCATATTAATAAGGAGTTTGAAACACACTTGCAACATGTTAGATGAGGTATAATGTGACTGCCTGTCTCCATCTGATCATCCTTCCACTTTGTTTGAAGCCGCTGTTGGTCCACTGCTGCTGCTGAGTGTTCCCCGGGGTCTAACAGGCATGGTGTGCGTTTTACCAGTTTGGCTGCATTTCATAATGCTCTCTTTTATCATTACTCCTACTCCATAACTGTTTTTAAGCCTATTTATGCCTCTGCTTACTTTAAACTTCCGTTCCTGAAACACTGGCACCTGCTGGTGTGTCTGTGTAATGCAGCCTGACTGCATCACAGTCTCTGCCGTTTTTGCTGTGCGATGCAAGGGAACTTTCTGTAGCAGCTAAAGGTTTGGGATTTTTTTTGGCACTGCTTTTGTAGCTACAAAAGGAAATGAATGCCGCTGCATCTCAATATTCAACCACAATGATGTCTTTTTATTTTTTAAGTGTGCAAGTGATGCTGAGGTACACAACACTTGGATTGCTTGGTCGGTCATCCACTGGCTTCATTTTTTTTTTTTTCTGGTTTTGAGCTTCTGTACATCTGTCATGATGTCGTCTTTATGGATCACCACTGTTCAGTGAATCATTGGCAACTTCCGACTGTGACAAGTAAGGTAGCATGAAGCCTTTCCCTGAAGTGACCAATGAAGCCACTGAACTGTCATGGCTTAAAAACGCTGGTAATTTAGTGAAGCGCTGGTTAAGGGTATGCATGAAATACATGACAATAGCATGCTGTTTGAGGTTTGGGGTGTTGTTGTTTGGGGTGTTCCTCACATGAGTCTGGCCACTACATCATTGTGTTCAGGTTAACAGAACTAATGCAACTCAAACTGTTTCCTTGAAAAGGTTCCACATTAATGCCTGTCCTTCTGGAATCTATTTGAGTATCAGAAGATAAACTAAAAGTCAGACACACATTGTTATTACTCAGTGTCATTGATAAAAATCTGTGCAGAGAGCTTCATCCAGATTGGTTAGATTTGTTCTAATGTCAAGCATTTAAGTTATTGGACCCAATCTGAACCCATAAGTTTTAGTTTTGTTTTTGACTTCATAATAAGTTAGGTTGAAGTAATTTGTCTTCTTATAGTAAAATTAGAAAAGATTAATGACTATGGTACTTTAAACATAGCTGCTGTAGAACACACTATCTTAATTGCCAAGAAGAGCCACATGTATTACCAATATTTCACCACCTGGTGGCAGCAATGCTGAGCTGTGTGGGTTTTTTGGCTTTCTCAGCCCTGCGTGTTTCAGGTGTTTCTCAGCTTCGGCACACCTGAACATGTCTGTGCTGCCCTTGAGGACATACAGGAAAGGTCATTTAATGTGGAGTTTTCAAGGAGGAAAACATCTAAAGGACTGCAGGTTCTGAGGACCAGAAAATAAAAGACATGACATACACACACGCCCACACACACACAAGAGAAGAGAAGTGGAAAACGAAAGGTTTTCCTGCCTGTCCTCTGTTCTAGCATCTGACGGAATGAAACAGCTGTGGTTTGTGGGTGATTTTGTGATTGCTCCAGTGAGGGGAACATGATGGCATTTAGTTCTGCGCTCCATTGTCAGTGTGTCACAGTTTTGTGCCTTGTGTTTAACCCTCTGCTCTCTCCTTCTTCCTTCCCTGTAGTTGAGCTTACGGACGCCACCCTGCCTTCTGTTTTCTCTCCTACTCCCACTCCTCTTTCTCCCCTTCCTCCTACTACCATCCCTCCCACAACAATTAGTATCACAACCCCTACCCCTCCTCCAACAACCCCTCCTACTACTACCACTACTACTACCACTGAGGCAACTACACCCTCCACAGTTCCTGTGCTGGTCACCACCAAGCGAGTTGATCAGAATGTCTTGGGTACATGTTGTATTTCCTACTGCTTTTCACTGAATCTTACTTTGTAGTTTTAAGGAATATGGTTGCCTTCTCCCACCTGACAAAAAACAGGAAGGTATGTCAGGGCTGCGTCCTGATAGGCTGTGCTGTACCTGATGCACTAAAAACAGACGTGCTGGAAGATTGTGTTGTATGACATGATAAATCCAGTAGCCCTTTTCAGACCATGTTATTGGTCATGACATGGAATATGGGAGGATAATGTAAAGTCAACGTAATATTACACCTCTAATCTACTTGGTAGGTAGTCAAAGACTTGAGCTATAAGAGTCAGGTCTTAAGGGTGTGATGTAACGATACGATGCAAAGCAAAGACAACAGCAAGTCCACAGGTCCATAAAGATCAGAGAGCTGCCCAGTGTCCTCCTAAGATGACATAAAGTACAATGATGAGCAGATTTGTGCAAATAAGAATATGCTATGCTATGGCGCACATTAATGTTTCTTGAATTGAAAGCACTGAGTTCTTTTGGACAAACAGGAGACCGGTGCTTGATTGTTTTCACACTTGGATCTTGTCCGAATGTCTCCTCAGTGGTTACGTTTCCACTCCTGCTGTTAACGTTTATGGCTTTTCATCCTGAAGCATACGGACGTCTCTGAACTGTCGTAGACCTTCAGACTCAGACCCTACCTTGAGAATACTATTGGCTCCTTAGATGTGTTCCTGTGGCGAACCGTCCGGTCAAACATTATCTCCTGACCTGAGGAGTACACTGTCATTGTCTTGATTCAGCATTGGAAACTACAGATTTACTCTTATCTATAAATCTTTTTCATGTTTACATTTTTTTATTTCATGAATTTTTTTTGGAAAACAACTTAAGATCCTTTTTGTGAAAAGATTTAGAACATTATTTACTTAAATGAGAGCTAAGATACACAGGTTAGCCAGTAAGAACCCTGTACACTTAGCATGCTGCCCAGTTCAATTCTTAAAGTTGTAGGCCACGCCTATTTGATCCTTTCTCCTAGCTGCGTGCTCAGAAAGTACACACAAACCATTATCCGTCCGGAGAACAAGAGGTACGACATGATCCGTAAAGGAAGGTTTCATTGTTCTGAAAGGGGCTAACTGGAGTCATTTTACACAATCAAAACCAGTCAGTCATTAGGGTAGGGTTAGGGCTAGGACATTTTTAATGCAAAGTTGACCATTTTAGTGCACTTTTAACGCAACTTTGCATTAAAAGTGTAATTATTTATGACAGTGTTATGTCAGTCTTATGCACACCCCGTCAAATAAAGTGTTACCTGTTTCTTCCAACTTTTAACCCTTTGCCCCTGATCCTACCCCCCAACCACCCATCTGTGTAGTAACCCCTCGGCGGGAGATCTGGAATCTGACGGTGGTCCCCAACAGTTACTACGCTAACGTCAACTGGAGTCACAACTTCCCAGCTGATAGCAAGTTTGTTCTAGAGGTCACTCTGGACAGTAAGACACAAAGCCTGTGCCGAACTTCCGAAAACATCAAGCATATGTTTGCTCGTCTGAGAGTGAACCCTTCGCAGGGATGGCACACAAAGTTTGAAGAGTAAAATTCGGACGCCTTTGTTACCAGAACATGATCTTAGTGTTGCTGTGATTGTGCTAAACATGATTTACAAATGTGTACCAAATGTTTGCTGAACTGTAGGAAATCAGAGGTACCTATATTCTGACTGACAATAAATCAGACGAAACCCTCCTTGTTGAGGTCAATTGGAGTTATCAATATTATGCCTGTTTGCTAAATGCCAGAATAATTAAGATAAGATGTAAATTATTTTTGAAAACCTTTGTAAAGTTCAACATTTTAAATGTGTTTCCTCAGTATTTGGCAGAATTCCCTTTTAAACTTTATCTTCCCACAAGCTTCTCACAATAGTTTTATGGGGATTTTGGGTTCGTAAGCTACTTTGCTCACATGTACCTCTTCTGCTCTCTCAATCATTTCCTATGGGACTAAGATCAGGGCTTTATGATGACCACTCAGCAACATTGACTTTGTTGTCCTTAACCCACTTTATCATTTTGGCTGTATTCTTGGGGCCATTTGGAAAACCCATTTGCCCCCGAGCTTTAACTTCCTGGTTGATGTCATTATTATTAATATTTTATGAAGTGCTCCAGTTCATTTAGCAGAAAACCATTCAAACATGATGTGGCCACCACAGCAACAACGGGCATTATGACAATACTGGTCGGTTCTAGTTTCATGAGCACATGTTTCAAAATTAGGCATTTGCTTCCAAGTACAATTGCAAATTGTAAACTGACTCCTCATGTTACTTTTGGAGTAATGGCATCCTCCACACTGACTAGTCTTTGACGCCAAGCAGGTACAGGACACGTTTCTTCACATGGTCTTTTTCGCTTGTTCTTGGTGCAAATTCACAGATTTGCACCAGGATGGTTTAATAGCTGCACATTCCAGTTCTGTTTCTGCTTGCATAAACAAAACTGGAATGGAGGAACGTGGAACCTTTAGACCAAAAGATTGGACAAACTATCCTTGTGGAACTCCACAATTTGTTTCCTTGTATTTTAACTGATTCATGTTTTGGTTTTCCATCAAATCATTTTTGATTTGATGGAATTATTTTTACCTTAAAGGACGCTTTAAGGGAGTTACCTTAAAGAGGTTCACAATTGTGATTCAATTTAACTCAGATGTTAAACTATCAGAAGCTTGCAAAGCCATGAGATCATCATCTGGGCTTTCCCATGGTGTTCAAAAGCATTGGATGAATGTGATCTTCAGATTTTTTTGCAATAAATGATCCTGTAATTCATTACTTTGTCATTTAGCAAATAGAGATCATTTTGGCAATACTAACTGACTGAAAAAAAGAAAATGTGTCTGATTCAGCATCAAACAGCGAGGAGGTTTTACAGGCCTGCGTGCAGTTATATAAAAACATTCATTAAGAAACCGGAAAATATAAAAACTGTTTGCACAGATGTTCAGGAAGCAAATACACCAGACTTGACAAATGTTTCAATCACTACTCTATTTAACATACAAACTATTAAATCCACATCAGTTTGTAATGTGTGCATTTGGGATATTTTGTTTATGTATTTTCTGATTATATATTTGTATGACATGAGGTTTCCTGCAACTTCTTGTACACATTTATAAATCATATGATATATGGTATTACATTTATTTGAACTAAATAAGTCCTAAACGCAAAGAAATCACTGGATAATTTGATTTCTAATACTGTGTAGACATGAGGGGACTGTTTGGGTTTCTTATAAAAAGTCCCTCACCATGTCGTCTCTAGCTCTCTGTGCCATCTCTGTTCATGCTGCTGCCTGGCTTGGAATGCCTCCAGTTGGACTTTCATTTTAAATGGGCCACTCTGACTGCTTTACATGCACTTTTATTTGAGTATGCCACTGCTGTGAGAGCCCATCTTGTCATGGTAATCTTTTTTTCTATGTGGAACCGGTGTTAGATGCTCTTGAATCTTTTCTTTCTGAAGCACATCTTTCCCCTTCGTTTTTAAAGTCTAGAACTGGTTAAGGTCGAATTGTTTTGGATTTACAGAGACTTTATTGAGACCCATTGCATGATTTTGTTTTGATGAATTTCTTTGCGTGGCAGGCAGAAAGCATTTTCGCTATGTTTATGGCTAAACAAATTGATATGTGAAGGTGTTTAAATACATTTCCTGTAATAATCTGTCAGCTCCACACAGCACAAAATCAGAAAGTCCAGTTAACCTTTAACTTCTGCAACAACATAAGCCAGGCATCACAAAAAAAACGTTAATACAGAATTAATAAAAAAGTACGTTTCATACCTCCCTTGTTATTATTTTCCATAGACATTTTTAATCATTTTGAAACACGTATTTTGTTTTATTGAATATGACTGTCCAGGACAAAACGATAATTTCTGAAATCAACTTGATGAAGAAACTAAATAAATAAATAAGCAAAGACTGCCATATACTAGACCTGAAGAGTATACCAGTAACCTAGTTGGTAGGTTCAGCTAAGTTAGCTGGTCGGTCACTGCGTTGCTATAATACTTTTGGTCACTCGGAGGAACTTTCACTGCCCAAACGTCACTTCAATTAAGACCCAAGTTTTTAGGTGGACTACAGTTCTCTTATGGTCTGCATCATAGTTCGATTACCTATTAACACCTTCCCAAATGAACCGGACTTTCTAGGCAAATGGAGCTGGAGTTGGATTAAGCCTTCCACGGTGAGCACGGAAAATGTCACGGTCAGACAGGAGGGGAGCGGGAGGATTTGTCCCGTCAGACCGTCAGTTTCCAAAACCACACACAAAAAAAAAGACCATGTAAAAGCACATACAGGTCAGTGAGACTGTGCACAGAATTAAAAAAACTTGTGGGGTCTGAATGACCCTGTCTTTTAAGCAAACACCACTTTAAGTTGTTCGGTTTATAGATACAGGTGCATTGATTTTAGGCTATTTTTCAAAACACGTTTTGTAAAATAAACGTATTTAGGAGCAGCCATATTGAAACGTGAAGTAGGCCTTAAAATTCCTAACTGGAGGTAGTCTGAGTCCGACTTCGGGGAGTGTTCCGGTTGATTTTTACTACTGGGAAGTTGAAATTTCTGAGTTCCAACTACAAAGGGAATGGAGAATTATTCTTAAAATTTTTTTTTGGTATGCTTTCTTTTGTCATACTGCAATGGGTCTACTCCTCAGACTATGACTGTATGAATAGGAGAATAAAGGTTTTCTGTTTCTTGGCCAGTTTGAACCCTGAATGCACTATGATTGGATCGGAAAGGAAGAAATGAACGAAAGGGGAATGATGGGATTGATTTGCTGCTCCTTTAATCCCATGTGCTTTCCAGGGTCAAGTCTAAAAGCTTTGACTCTTAGAAAGCCTAGCTGGCAACTTCCTTCATCCCATCATAATCAACATCATCATCATCATCCCTTTATGCTCCCCTGAGTATTTCCGGATGGGAATGCGGACTGAGTGCAGGTCTTGGAGATGAGATCAGCCGAGAGATTGTGGATAACCAGAAAAGTCCTGTCGTGTCCTTCACTTCCACAAGGTCAACTTAGAATCTGAGTGGACTCAGACTGATTTATTTTTCCACAACCTCGGTAGAGGCGCACCGATGTCCTTCGGTGTTGTGTGTCTGTGCATGTGAACTGCATGTCTCCTGCGTAGAATGGCTTTGAGCTGATGTTGTCAGATGACATCACGCCTTTAAAATGGTTGACCATGTGGCGCCTGATGTCATCAGCTAATATTCCCTTCTGTTTGCTGCCACTTCCGAGTCATGACGGTCGCTCGTCCCCAGTCATGACTGGCATGCCGTTCTGCCACAGAGATGCAAATGATGTTGCTGCTCTTTTCTGATTGGACTTTGAGAATATGAAAGTGTGACTGTGAGAATAACTTCACATCAACAATACGTTGCCACCCAAAACCTTCACTTTTGTCTAATAAAGCTGGACGAAAACCAGACCAGTTTAATTTGACACAATGCTGTTTCTTTAAAGTAGCCTTGTGCTTCTGTATTATGTCTCTTTCTTGAGAATTGGGCCCTTTGGAAACGATTAACTTTGAACTTTGACCCACAAGAAGTGGAATTTATTTTCCTGATTTCGCTAAAGTAAACATGCCAAAGGTAGATGAATGCATCTTTTTTATTATCTGTGATGGCAATGCATTGTTCTCATCAGCAAACCGTCTACTCACGCTGCGCTTTGCAAACCGGTCTCTCCGTTGAAGCACTTTGTGACGCCATAATCTCAGCTGCCCCCGACAGTCATCGCTGTCCAGTCATAGTGACACCTCCGGAGTGTGATCGGCACCTTTCTTGTGTCTCCAAGGCAACAAGACAGTGACAGTTGAAGAGGTGAAACAGCCGCCCGTTAATCTGAAGGCTCTGATCGCTGGTGAGAAGTACCATCTGAGGGTTTACTCCCAAGAGCTCAACAGCGTCAGCAGCAAATCTGTCACCTTTAAAACAAAAGCAGGTGAGAGGAGGGCTGCTTTCAGTCCAGTGGGCTGATCTGGAAACCTTTCTGTCTCTGTAGTGTCAAAGAAAGCTCAGTGAAAGCTGGGTGAGTTAGCATGGCTCGTCTGTCTCTACCTCACATGGTAAAGTTCTCTCTGGGAGAAGAAGCTTTAAGCAGCCTGACGACGTTGACTGATTTTACTTTGTTTGGTTTTGTGACACTTTTACCCAACTGAAAGTGTAACAAACGTCTGCAGATGTTTTTTGCCTAATGAAATTTAAGGACACTTGAAACAGTCCAATCCAGCGTAGGGGTGGACATTGACAAACGCACAAACAGCCTGTTCAGCTTGTAAAAACTTAAAACGGACATGTTAGTTTGCAATATTGCTTATTGATATCAGGATGCAAAGTAAGATTTCTGCATCACAGAATAATGGCTGTTTGAGGTCCTTCTTTTCCTACTGTGTCTACGATGAATTTGTCTCCATAGACTCTGATTTTGTCCAAGATTTCAAAAGAAAAAAAAACCTGTTTATATATAATTAATTGTATAACTGTGATGCAGTAACAAAATACATTTTTAAAACTATTGATAAATTCAATTATGCAGAGCATTTGTATGCATACATTATTGCTTCAAACAGCTCCTGTAATAACATGGCTGTACAGCGGACCCCTAGTGTTCGGATTAGGACCACACCATTTGAGGATTTTAGCTAAATGCTAATTAATATAAGTCAGACTCTTCTAAAATCACCTAGAACTGCTCTTTTTAACAGTTCAAACATGCATTATTACGCACAGTGGGAACGGTGCGTAATAGTTACTTATCTTGCTTATCTTGGCTGTTGGGAAATGAGTGCCAAGGATAATGAAAGGCGTTTCCGGGTTGGTTGCCTACCAAATACCAGCAAATAGCAGCATCAAGCAGCATTGCGCTGAGGTAGTTCATCTTCCAAAGCTGCATTTTTTGTTCAGATATTTTAGAAATCCTCTACAGGAAAAAACACAAAAAGACGGATTTTCTGCAAATAATTTGGAGTTACATTCCACAGAAAAACCCACGAATGCTGAACGACGTAGCGGAGGCTCCACTTTATGTTCTGCCTTTTTCTGTCGTGGTATTAAAGGTCAGAAGCTGAAAGAGACTCTGACTGCTGAATACTGGGAACAGGACACATGAACTTCAACTGTAGTTTGACTTAGCGAGGCATGCATATCTATTGGTTAAGATGTAACAAACATAACTACTACCTGACTGCTTTATTGTTTACAAGTAAATGACTTTTGTTTGTTGGGTGTGTGTGGTTGGGTGTGTGTGTTTTGTATGTGAGAATGAACAAAACTGACCTAAAACAGAGTTTTTATACACTTGAGCTGATAATGGAAATATATCTGATATCAGCCACCACACTGACTGCAACGTCTGTTTGTTGCTAATCATAATCATTCATATAAGAAGAACAGTTCATTGAAACAACATGAAAAAATGAACATGGTGATGTTACAGTATCTGTTTGGACTCGGGCATAAGCAATGTGATTTAACTCTCTGCCTTCCAAACTCAACAGAATATGGATCAAACTAATGCTATGCTGCGTTTTATGAGGTAATCCAACAAAAAGTAGTGCGTGGTTATGAAATGAAAGGAAAATTGTTAAAAAATAAAACGGCAAATAAAAATGTAATAACTGAAGGACCCCATTGTATTCACTGCTGTTGAGTCAGTGGTTTGGTGGTCCGCCACCACCATGTTTCTCGGTGGGCATAGTGTGTTCTGGGTGATGTTCAGTGTAAAATTAGTTTTTACATTTAGGTAAAAAAAAGAAAAAACAAACAAAAAAACCCAACACTGATCGGACCAGGGCACCTCGTTCCAGCTTTGCTGTGTCTCCTACCTCTGAGTCTGAATCAACTCTTATGGCTTTCTTTCAACAATGGCTGCCTTCTTGAAACACAACCCAGACTGATTAACCAGCTGTAATGGTATCAGTACTTGGTTTAATCACTGTTTGGAGTTATCAAGGTTCAGTTTTACACTGCTTCTGGTCATGTAGATTAACACATCATCGTCACCAGCTGCGCTTCCACTGACCACATGGTCGCACAATTTGACATTTTGAAAATAAAGTTGTTTCATGGAAACACGGCAATTTCGAAAAAAACTTATTTGGTGGTTTTTTTTTTTTTTTTGGCCGTATCAGAAATAGTTTATGGAAACACTTTTCTCACATCACATGATCAGCGTGTCGCAGATGTTGCCTCTGTCGGAAACCAAGAAGAAGAAGAAGAAGACAGGAAGTAAGTGAAGGGTCGAGGAGCGTCGTGTTTTTTAATGAGTGTGAGCAAGCTTATTCGCACGGGATTTTAATTACGTTTTTTATTTAATGGAGACAATTACGAAATCGTGATTTTGCGCCGTTAGCAGAATACTGACAGCTTTGCACATGTTTGTCATGGAAACGCAGCTGTTGTAAGTGATGAAACATATTTGATATTTATAAGCAAACAGATGATAAATCATCCCAACCTGAGTTCTGCTGCCGCTTCGCATCGCAAAGACCGCTCATATAGTACCTCTGTAAAATACAATAAATAAGTAAAGGCTTTATAATCTTATGTCTAAGAGAGCTTTAGGGAGACTTATGGGTAATTTAAATGACAAAATTCACGAAATTGTTTGAGTGTACGTTAAATCTTCTAGAGAAAGAAGATTTCTGCTGCTGTGGATAAATGTAATGCTTAAGTAATCGAGCAATGTGACAAGATATGAGAAAACTACAACTCTGATCCTGAAAACTCTCTCTCTCTCTCTCTCTCTCTCTCTCTGTGTGTGTGCGCGTGTGTGTGTGTGTGTGTGTCCAGCTCACATAGACCAGGTAGACATAGCCACTCAGGGCTGGTTCATTGGCTTGATGTGTGCCATTGCCCTCATTATACTGATCCTCCTCATTGTCTGCTTCATCAAGAGGAGTCGCGGAGGCAAATACCCAAGTAAGGCTATAAATTCACTTCATTCAAAGTGTTTTCAATCATTCTTATGTTTTTGTTGGATGATATCTGCAGCCCTCTGAATATTTGATTTGTAGAAAAAAATCCTTTTGCCGTTTTATCTCAAACAAGAAATTCTGAACACTTTTCTGACTAATAAACATGTTTGATTATGTACACAAAAGTCAGACTCACTGGATCACATAACAGGTAACATAACATTCAATCTGAGGAAATGCAAGTAATTTTATTCATAGTTATAATTATTTTTGGTTCAGACTGTATTATTCTGCCTTACATTGTTTTTTTATGATTGTTTTCTTTTTTCCAGACTCATGCTGGTGAACAGTCATGCTATTGCATTTCTCTGTGTTTTATGTGTATTTTATATTTATCTGGGATTCTATTAAAGCACATCTGAAACTTCTGTCTATGTACAGTATGATGGAAAAACATTTAGGTCTCCAGTTTGGACTCCAAAACTATTCTATTCTATTCTAGATTGACAGATGTTATCAAATTGGTTTTGAAATACTTTCCTTTGTAGGTCAAACTAAAAGAATATCTCCTTGTTGACACAATCACAAATACATAGATTAGAAAATGATGGCCTAAACCCGTGCAAGAAGAGAATGCAGAGTTGTAATAATGTTTTACAGTTTCTGTAATGTCTAGGTCCCGGCTTCTTGACTGGTTTCTCAAAATACCTCGGTAGGTGCCGTGACGGATCAGGCATGAAACTAACATAAAGGGGCTTAACATGATGCAGACTGACAGAGTAACACCAGGTCTTCTTCTGTTTTGTGAGTGAAGAATTAATGGCAAGATCTTACAAAACACCGTGCCTCTAATAGAAACTCCAGCAGCCCCCGAGTTACTGAAGTGGTCGGTCTGACAGGGAGCAATCGCAAATTAACAGCACATACTTTCTCTTTTTATTCAGCAAAAACTAAATAACCCATCTTTAATCTACACTTTTATGATTTACACTGAAAGAGAATCACAACAAAGAGTTTGTTAACACTTTATTTGACGGGGTGTGCATGAGACTGACATGAACACAAGGGAGTCTACATGAATGTCTATGACTATTGCCTTGAAGTGTCATTCGGTAAATAATGGCACCTTTGATGCAAAGTCGCTTTAAAAGTTGTATTTAAACTCCATTAAATGTGCCAACTTTGCATTAAAGTGTCAGTATTTACAAAATAATTCAAAGTTGACACTTTTAATTGTCTTTAATGCAACTTTTAGAGCAACTTTGCATTAAAGGTGTCATTATTTACCGAACAACAGTCATAGACATTCATTAACACTCCTTCGTGTTCATGACAGTGTCATGTCAGTCTTATGTACAACCTGTCAAATAAAGTGTTACCAAGTATACTCTTCATTTGTTAACTTCATAAGATTACTAGATGTAAAATAGTGCTTGGTCAGGAATGTGAGAAGGTATTTGGTCCCCAAACTGATTTCTCTCGTATTTGTTGTTTCAGATCATCAAACAATGTTCAATTTCAGACAAATGTAACCTCAGTAAATATCAAATATGCTCTTCACACAATGATAATATTCATAAAAATAAAGAAGACTATCCTATGTGGGAAAATAATTATTCCCTAAACCTGGAGACGCTGCCTGTCGTGCATCCTTGGAAAGTCTTAAATTAGTCTATCTAAAATTAAGCCCTTAAAATGTCATGTATGAATTAAAAACAGTAAGTTGGCCTTAAATACCTTAATCGCAGGTCTTAAATTTGTATTGGCAGGATTATTTAATCTTTTGTATTCTATGTATTGTTTTTATGTCTCGCTGAAATTTTTTGTCAGGTTAAAGTTTGAGTCGCGTTCAGACATTTTCACCTTCATTCTGTGGCTCAAAGCGGTTGAGACTAACGCTAACTCACAAAAGGCTAATCTAACCGATCAGAAAAACTAGTCCTTTCTCTCATCGGTTTTCCCTTAATAACAAACCATTAACTGAAAAGGACTTTATTTTGTTTCAGCTCCAGTTATTGTCTGATATTAATGTTTGTTTGACAATGTAAGTCCTTTAAGTGTGACCAAAAAAACAAAACCAGAAAAGAAAAAAATTTTTGGGTTTTTTTAAACTGACCCCAAAAAGCTACCAATACATGAACTTTACCAACTGTGGAACTTTGAGCAAACCTTTCTTTCTTTCTTTTATTTTTTTCATCAGTTCGTGACAAAAAAGATCTTCCCCTGGATCCAGTGGATCAGAAAGATCAGGATGGATCCTTTGATTACCAGTAAGTATAAACAAAGAGCTCATTGCATTCACTGTGTCTTACATAAAGTTAGTCATTTGTATGAAAATCTTTTCAAAGTAGCATCATGGATCACATTAAACAAGCAGAAATACTGTTTCACTTTGTGGAAAAAGTCTTTGGTGTGGAAAAAGAAAATCTAACAGTCATTTTACTGACTATATCTGATAAATACCACATAGCTACATATTGTCCTTCATGGTGCTTAGACCATGGAAAGCAGCCAGCCAATCAGTGATGACCTCTCACTAGTTCTGAGTTGCAGCTGAACACCTAAAAATTCAATAATATGAGGCTTTAGAATGAAACTAGAGTCCTACGTCGACGGCAGACTGCGTTCATATAGAACAGTTACTGCTGTCTCCTCCGTCGTGACCCAAGCAACAATAAACTATCGCTGTTCAGAAAACCTTTACAGCAGCAGATGAGGAAACAGAAGCTGGTACACAACAGGATTGCTGTGTGAACTGTGTGTTGTAGCCGTTTTTGTAAGTGATTTGTCTTTTGGTTCTTTCAGGTTCCACTGATCTCTGTGGTTTTGTCCTTTTTTTTTTGTATCATCTAGCATCTTCTTTAGCATCTTCTTTAACATGGCTTTTATTAAACGTACATAATTTGTGGTTAATAAACTCCAGCTCGTTTTGAAGAGTGGCACCATAACATTTACCCTTAACTGTGTGCGTTGGAGCTTCCACAGACCTTCCTGGTTTTGCCTCTCATATTGTTGAGACTATTATTAAGGATGTACACATATTGTTTTTATTATTATTGTTGTTGTTATTAAGTAGCTTTGGTTTTGTGAAATAATTAGTGTTGTAAAAACCTCAGAAAATCCGTTTCCAAGGGAGACTAAGGTAAATCTAAAGATAATAAATGTCGAACACGGTGATCTGCGGATTGGCTCTTTTGTGTTAACACAATTAATCTGTTCCAATTAATCAGGTTTAGTTTATTAATCAACTCTGTACGTTACACACCCTTACTACTAAGATTGTTGCTTCTGTTGATCCCAGATCAGACGTTAATTTCGGTGTAAGTCCCTCCATTTAACCCCGTGTGTGTGTGTCGGTGTGTGTGGAAGGTTTCCCGTGCATGCACAGAGCGGAGCTCGTGTTTTTGTCATTTCTATCTTTTTTTCTGCACCTCTTCTGCCCTCACTGTTCCCCTCACCCCCACGATTCCTCATACTTCATCCCTTTCTCTTCCAAATGCGGAAATGGTTCATCTGTCCGCGACAGGAACGAAAATGAAAACAGGTACATTGGTGCCGGCACGACTTGTGCATGTTGTGGGGCTGGACGCTTTTTTTTTGGGTGGTTGCATTCGGGGGGCTAAGGGGGGCGGTGGAAAGCTTGATCAGCCGGAGCTTGATCTAGAAGACCAAAGAGCTTGCAATGTTGGATCTTCTGTCAGATTGCAAAGAGGAATCTGTGTTTATGTCAGCTGGATGCCTTTAGATGGATTCTTTGCCATATAGTATTTAATTTAAAGATACGGAGCTGTTGGTGAACAACATAGCTGTTTGTAGACGGACGGAGAAGGTAAGTTCTGTCTTTAGCTCAGGTGAAAAAAATTGAGGTGACAGTTTGCATGGATTTTGCTTCTGGTTTTAAAAAAAATTATATTTTCTTTCTTCTAAGGTAAAAAAAAAAACAACATATTTCCAAATACTTAAACACACTCTTAATTCTATACCAGCTTCATTTGTATTAATATTCTTTTTAAATTTGTTGCGCTTAAAAAGGACTCCAAAAAGTTGACGCAAGTTTTTACCTTTTTTTCTTATTCAGTTCAGAGATTTGATATTAATTAAGTTAATTTTAGTATGACAACCAATATTAATTTCTGTTTGAATTGTTTGTAACAATTTGGCAGTAAAATAAAAATCCCAAAGTAGAAGCTTCAATTCAAGCTTAATTGAAACTTGAGCTTTTAAAAAAAAAGTGTACTAGGGTTTTTTCTTTAACAGTAATCAGACAGGAAGGGGACAAAGACTTGTGACAAAGGAACCGAGGTCTGGAGTCGAAGTCGGAGCCGCCACATAGAGGTCAATTGTCCAATTTCAAAACATCTAATGATAGGAATCACATCAGAATGTCAATTTTATATGAACAACAGATGCTGCGGATGGTAAATGACAGCAGAATAAAATGTCCCTGCAACTGATTCGTTTGGAGAGAAAAATCTATTGAGCGTATCAACAATTGTCATGTCTTCTATATTTATATTTCTGTTCTAACTTGTAATTTCATGGGAATAATAAAAACTCTTGTGCGCTATTAAGTCTTGATGGCGGCGCGCTGCTGAGCCCTCCATCCCACTGCTTTCCCAGTGGATTCGCTTCAGAGTTTCATTCTGTTATGCTCATCGATCTCTGCATGCGACGCATCTCTTGGAATGTCCCACGGTCGTCAGGTTTGAATTTTTGTATCTAAAAAGGGAAAACATGATTTTTAAATAATTGCGACAACTTATTTGTTTTGAGAAGAAATGACGAAGAAAAAATATCTGTCACACTTCAGAGGAAGAGAGGATGAACTTCTGCAACTCATTTTATTTGTAACCAACCAACACTAGAGGTCACTGTTTTCCCTTTTTATTTTATTTTTACCCGTGCACCTAAAGTCTAGGTTTCAGTAGACGGTATTTATTTTTTTTTTTTCCTTGCGCAATTTGCAAACAGTGAGAAAGCCAAGTAATTTTCTCTGGCTGTAGTTTGCCTAAAAATATAAATCAATATGGGTAAACAGAAACATAATTTCTCATTTAAAATTGTTCCTAGAGAGATGCTATTTGCATATCTTCGGGACAGTTCCTTTGCTTCTGGTTTCCCAGGAGGCAGCATGTTGACGCTTTGTCCTCATTTAACTCTCAGAAAAAACTTTGTTATTGTGTCAGGAAAATAGCAATAAAAAAACAAACATGTGAAATATTTCAAATGACTGAACAGTTGACTAAAAAAAAATAAAAATACAAAGAGGTTGATTGTCTTTTTTTTTTTTTTTAAATTGTGAAAAAGTTTCTTATAACAGAGCTGCACTTTCATAAACTTCACATTTACTGTGTTGCCACACAACCTTGCTTGCCCTGCTCCATCCTTGTTTTATGGTTTATTGAAATGAAATTTGATTTGTAAATAGACCAGAGGGAGGAGCAGTGGCTTAGAATATCGTACTAAAATTATGCTAGTTGGAAAAAAAATAGCGCACTTTAACAAATTAAATTGTGAAGGAAATACAAAGTTGGAGAACAGCAGCACATAAAGATGTAACCAGAAGGTAATTAATTTGTTGAGGCAGTGGTGAAGATTGGAGAAACATTTGGGTCGAGTGTTAGTGAGCCTGGAGTATCCAGAACCAGTTTTCAAAAAAAATGTGGGACAAAGTGAACCAGAAAAATTCTTCTTCTCCAGCAATCAGTACGTCGTTTGCCTTTGAAGCCTCAGTATTTAACTTGTATAAAAATATTAATTTTTTACATATTTGTTTAAACAGTCACTATGTTGTGATAGTAACAAATAATCTGTGAAAAAAATTGAGCTCCTCTGCTTTCTCCCAAAGTTCCCAGAGCTAACTAAAAACAACCAATCAGAGCCTTTAGGAGGGTCTTAGCGCTGTCAATCATCCCCATGTGTGTACAGCTCACCCACCCCCCCACTCCCTTCTTGCTCTTTGCTACAGTAAACTAATTAGCATGGTCACCGATATCAACCGTATGTCGTTTCTCTGCCATCAGCACATTTAGCAACTAGTACATGAGGTTAATTGACAGTACTAAGCCCCTCATCCTGGCTCTGATTGGCTGCTTTTGGTTGGGAGCAGTGTGTTTCTTCAGACAGCATGACACGGTGACAGTTTTAACTGTTTTTTTTACAAATACATAAAAAACATGGTTTTTATAAAAGCTACACACCGCAGCTTTAACTGGTGACAGGTTCTCTATGTCCCACTGGTATGCCAAGAGGGCACACTGGTCTCTGAATCTCTAACCTTTCTGCTGGTCATTGCAGCAGCGACGAGGACAACAAGCCTCTGCAGGGCAGCCAGACTTCGCTGGACGGCAACGTGAAGGAAAGCGACGACAGCCTGGTGGACTACGGCGAAGGCGGCGACGGCCAGTTCAACGAGGATGGCTCCTTCATCGGCCAGTACACGGTGAAGAAGGACAAGGACGAGACGGAGGGAAACGAGAGCTCCGAGGCCACCTCTCCTGTCAACGCCATCTACTCGCTGGCGTAGCCGAGCGGCGCCGCTGCAGGACTCCCCGTGGCCCCGCCGATTCCCGTTAGGCACCTCACCGTACACGAGACACACACTTGATTATATGAGTATCTAACACACGGTACACGCAGAAGAAGGAGGCTCTGTCTGGAGACTAAACAGGCTCTCCTCCATAGAGATAAAGACGAGGAACACGGGGGTGGGAGGGTGGGTAAGCTTAGACCACAAGCCTTTAATTTTCCGTTTCTTGGCTCTGATTACACGATCCGTCGGAGGCGATCGTTGGACGGAGGAGAAGTCGTCTCCGGAGCGCCCCCTTCTGCTCTTCACTCATGCAAAACTTTGAAGTGTGCCTTCAGTGGCGGCTTTGGATGCATCAGCAAGCAGTCTTGGTTTCTTTCTTTGGGTTTTCTGTCCCCCACCGTCATTTCGCTGCTGCTCTGCCCGAGATGCTCCTCTGAATCTGAATCCCCAAGTCCACTCCGACCCCATCCTGTGACATATCAGCCTCTCACCGTTAATCTGAACAAGATGCTGGCAGATATGTTTATCATATTGATACTTACTGCGCAGTGAACGATTTTCTTTTCTTCTTTTTTTTGTTTTCCACAGCTGGTAGATGATGGATTGAATCCTAATAAATGCTGTACACAGTCCTGGCACACATTTTAGTGCCCCTTGAAACTATGCACAACCTCCATAACATTTTGAGTTTAATCTGGTTTATAAAAACATAACGTTAGGTTTCTGTTAGCCATCTTAAATCTGAAAACACGTGTTTTTATCGACATGTTCGTCTCCAATGTTCAATCCAACCTTTTAATGTCTTAAGAAAAAAAAGAGAGAATCCATCACCTGCACAGGCTTCAGCCCCTCTTACATTCTACTGTAAAAAAAAGTCCATCTTTTGAATAATAATGAGAAAAAAACAAATATTTTGGAGCATGATAGTAAAAAATGTGCACTAAATAGAAACAGAAATGGTAGTTTTAGCAAGAAACACCAAAATATCAAACCCAGATAATTCCCTCATAAGCAAGCCACCACTGCTCTGCTTCTTTGTTGCCATGGCGCCTCAAATTTTCTTTTATTTTGAGTTCAAATTTGTTGCACACTATGAATAAAACATCAAAATCTGTACCAACAACATTTGGGTCCATGACAGAAAATGGAATAAAAATCTGCGTCGCACACACACCCACACACACCACATATTGGATATTTTAGATGGTGAAAGCAGACTTTACATTCTTCCTGTGGACAAAAAACCAAAGTGTGTCCAGATTTAAGGTGGGTTTATGCTGCTTCCATTCTTTGGTTTCATCTTACAGCCAACAGTCAGATGTTTGTCTCCACCATAAACCAAGCAAACTTCAATGAATGAGATATTATCACATCACCACGACATTTAAAAGCAGATAAAAATTGTGCATTTCTTTGCCTTCACATGACCTGTAAAATCGTTCATGTTCTGTCTTAACCCAACTGGATGAACAAATCAACACCTGTGCGTTTTTCTGCCATTTGCGCCTCTTTGCAGAGCCTGACTTTATGATAGTCATTTGTTCTCATGCTACTATTACAGTAGAATTTCAACAGTATGGTCATAATCAACTCAATCGCTTTAAAATGACGTATGCTCTAATATGTTGTTTTTGGAGAAGAAGTCTCAGTATTTTACATTCAAGCAAGCTGATAGGTCGACTCTGTGTTCAGTAAAAAGAAAAACAGTAGGAATAGTTTTGATTCCTATATTGATGACTTGCCAAATTATTTATTCAATGCATTACTTTATTTTAGCCCTCAAGAGTGTGGCTCCTTCCACTCAACGGCACTATCTGAGGCTACGTTCACACAGCAGGCAAATGCGACCCAAATTCCATTTTGCCCCCTTTCTTTCCCATATCCAACATTTTCAGTCCGAACCCGAAAAAATCTGATCTATTCCACTTTCATATGTGGTACTGCGGCACATATCCGGAAGTTTTCAAAAAGCATCGGCGGAGTGAACCGTCGTGTCGCATTTTCGCTGACCTTTACGTCATTGACGCGAGACATGCGTCGTAACGCTGCATCAAAAGAAGCTCTGGATGTAAACAATGTCTAAAAATTATAATCCTGAAAGTTAACGTTTTGTGACGATGCTGTCGGCTCCCACTGCTGGATAAACGTTCAGATTGGTCCACAGGCCGCTCCATCCATTATTACTGCCGTAAACCGAGCGCTGCTGTGTGACGTCTGCGTTCTTCTTCTTCTCCTCCTGCGAGTCGCTTTGGGATTGTAAACCGTTCAAATAGAAGTCGATTGCGGTCGGATTGAGTTAATAGTATGAATTAAAACGCAATAAATAAATAAAAAAAATGGATTTGAGTATCTAGGCCTGCTGTGTGAACATAGTCTAGCTCTTCAATGAATAACTTTTTTTTTTAGTTAGCTTGGAACTCCATGTAAATATTTAATTTATATGTCTATTACAGAAATAGCATTAATATTAATTCTACATTATATTCATATTTAATTTAAAAATAAAACACACATTTTTGCCTTTTATTGTGGCTGCATTTCATTGTCAGAAGTAGAATCACAACAAAACTTAAAAACAACTTTAGAAACATTTTGGTCTTTCAGAAACAGACACACACACGCACACACACAAAACAATAAATGAACCAAAACCTTGTGTTTTTAATCAATCAGAACAGCCACATTTCTGTCTGTTGTTCTGCTCCTGTTGTCACCATCATGTATTCATGTTTTTTTGCTGTGTGTTTATGTAATATAACTCCGCCCACTGTACAGAAAATCTCTATACTTATTTACTGTTTGGCAGTTATTCTGTACATGTAGGTCCTGGAAGAAGATCTCCTACCATTTTGTAAATAATTATTGTTTCTTCCCCTTATATGTTCTTATCTAGAAAGACAAAGTCACACGTTGGTATCCCCCAAAGCATCTCTAGCCTGTGACAGATTACTTCGACTCTGTCGTGGCCGAGATCTGTGAGGCATGCTGCACCCATGCAGCATGCCTGGTGCCTGATGCGAACTTTCTCTCTGCGTCGCTGCCTTTACAGAGCAATCCGGCTGACCTGTCAGGTAAAGCAGCAAGGCCTTTGATTCAATCGAATATCTATTTGGAATTAGCACAAAGATATGCATTCATCAGCAGTTATGAATGACCTCGGACTGATTTCACTTGGGGAAAAGCCCTTCATTTTCTTCCAGGATCTCATTTAAAAGCCGCAAAGCAATGTTTGTATGTGCAGCCATGTTGTTGTTACTTTACTCTATAAATGTTGGTAGCGCACATTCTTCCCGTTCATGCGGGTCAGTTGGTACCTTTTTGGCCAATTTATTTTGTTGGCTCGTTTGCTATGTTTCCATCCAATTGTCGCGAGAATTTTGAACAAAATTTTAAAGTAGCCAAAATAAAAATTATAAAGAAAATGTGAATGAGGCACATCTCCAGTGTGGAACGAAGCAACCAGATTACGCAAACGTAATGTTGGACTTAGAAATTTTTCCAGGTTTTGTGCCTCTTTAAGGCACACACCTTCCAGGAACACCCCCACCCCAGGAAGCTTTAACCCCACCAGTGGATGACAAAATTCGCTACGTCAGAACTTATTCAGCAAATGTGTTCATGCACATTCAGCATCTGTACTTTAGCACATTAGCCTTTTTTCTTTTTTCCCCCAGAAAAGCCAACAGCCAAAAATATTTGCAAAATTTCTAAAATTAAATTTCATTTTTTTCACTGTTATGCCAATTAATGTTATTTATTTGGTTACCATCAGCATATCTTATGAACTGAATTGCTACGACAGAACATCCGTTCCGGCTCTAATGCTTGGTCAGAGTTGTTAATAAGACCAAGAATAGAACAAGGCCTGCTGGCAAATTACGTCATTTTTGCACATAATTTCACTGTTTATGTTCTCTAGCCAATCACACAATCAGGAAGTTCTTCCAGGAACCTTTGAGAAGGTTTGCTGTAAAAACGATCCGCGCACGTGCAGAACTGTGAGGAGGTGACCTTTAGACTAAAACACATTCCTCTAACAGGCTGCCTTCCCCGTTCACCCTCACTTCAAAACAAAACGTGATTGATAAAAAATAATAATAATCCACATTATAAAATGCTAAAATCCATTTTTGTCCTCCTCTGTCTGTGTGAAATTTTAATTAGTTGGATGAAGTCTTGGATGCCATTGTTCTGTTGTGTATTGTTGCTTTAAACCGACATGTTGACAAGCTTGAAACTGGAGCCGCAGCAGAAAGCAAGGAAAGGGAAAGCAGTGGAGGACCCAGCTTGGAACTTTCTCTGCAGATTTGTCCTTTTTTTCCCCTCCTCTCTAAGATGTGGTCTGGAAACGCGCATCTCGCTGCTCCGTCTGCTTACATGTTCCTTCCTGAGTCGACTCCAGGGGCAAAAAAGTAAACTGGCTTCAAAACCGAGCAACAATTTGCACACTCCCCGATTCTTAGCTTTTTTTTTTCCCCCTATCTGTTACACATTCTGAAAGAAAATGTCAATTTCTTTTTTTTTTTCCCTTCCTTTCCAAATGCTTCAAACTTTAGAATACACCTTTGATTCTGGATTTTGTAAATGACTGATCACATGGTGTATGGCTTTTTATGAACAGTCATATTCACATCTCTTTTTTTTTTACCTACCATGTGCATCACAGCAGCTTGTTAAAGTCTTGCTTCAACATGCAAAGTAAAGCGTTTGTAAAGTACTCAAGAAAAAAAAAAGTATACTCACCATATATGCGTGTATGAGATGTTGCAACTTCTGCTAGCAACAACTTCTTTATAGTAAAGCTATCTCCTTTTCTCTATGTCTGACTTCTGATTTCTTTGGTCCTCTGGGATTCTGTGGTTTTATTGACTCTCATCCTTTGTGGGGATGGTGGGAGTGGCAGAGTTTTAGTGGAGGAGTGCTTCAAACCAATCCGTGATTTCTGTCATTTAATTTGTAGAACCTGTTTTATCCCTCTGCGCTAATCAAACTTATGGTTTAATAAACCAAGCAAATAGCAGCACAACTGTTTCTGCTTACATCAGAATGAGTCAAGAATATGGTTTACCTTAACATAACTGGATAAATGTGAAAGTGGTTTGAATTGAATAGTTTTGGAAATTAGGTTTAATTAGCCCTGAACTAATTAAAATGAGTCGGTGCAATGATGAATGCACAACTATGGTCCTTTATTCAGCTTTAATCAGCTAAAGGTTTCACAAATCACTAACCAGATTTTTAATAGTATGTTAGAATAATATAGTCCATCTTTGAGGAGTCTGAGAATTGTTTTTAAGCTAGGGCATGCTAAAGCCATCAGTCATTACAGCTTACAGATATTGTATCCCAAACATATTTCTTGAGAAAATTTTAGTTTGCTAGTTGTTAGCTTATACGAGGCCAACGACAGTCTAGTTGTGCTACTGAGCAGCAGAGGAAGAAGCCAATCCGGTACACGACCAGCCTGGGCATGGTAGCTGTTAGTCTATCCAAAGCTGATGCATATTGTTTCTGCTGTTACACGTTCTGAAAGAAACTGGAGCCGCAGTCAAATTTTGTTTAGCATTTTCAAACAAAATTTGAAAATGTGCAATTTCAAACAAAATTGCACATTTTCAAACACCAAACACTTCCACACTTTGTTGGAAGTGTGAAAATAACCCCAAACCCCAAGTGTTTGGGGTTACGTCCACAACAAAGTGTGAAGTGTTTGGGGTTACTTGAAAAGATGCTGTATCTCTTTCCAGTTCACTCCCAAGAAGGTCAAAAATGAAAAATCTAGACTTGGAAGTCTAGATTTCCAAGCGCACAATTATGTATCCTGTCAGGTACACAAATTATGAGCGCAAAGGAGCGTCTCGTCTGACAGAATCAGCTAAGCTTTCTGTTTTACAATGACGGACCTAAATAAATCAGGAATCCGCCGACCTCCGCTAAAGATGCTAGTGACAGCTTTAGACCGAAATAAGTGATCCACCCGACAAGATGCGACCACTGCAAGACAAATGGGAACTCTTCCACTGACGACTAGCATAAAATAACGTCAGAGACTGGTTAGTGGTGGAAGGGTCAACTCAATCAATCTTACAAAGAGGAGAAAAGAAATCAGTCAACCGACATTTCACCCGAAAACATCGCTCAGACCAGCCCACGGAGACTGCAGACCCTGAGACAAAGATCATGTCAAACGGAAAGCGTGTAGCGAGAAGGCCTTGCACAAACTTCTGTCTCTCACTTCCCCTCCTCCCATGCGAGCTCCGTCCCTGTCTTCCACTCCACCCATGGTGCCGCATGGCTAGCAGTGCCTCACTAAGCAGACAACTTACCCACACATCCAGCCCCAATTGGGAATTGCTGCACAGGATGTCTAGACAAGCATGGTGGATGGATGAAGGTGGATGGGCTGGGCGGGGGGCACCGAGGTCAAAACAAGTGCATCATAAATTATTTAGTGGAGACACAAAGCAATCTTTATGAATCATTTAAATTCAGTGATTTATTATCTAAGCTGCCACTGAGGGATTGTGTGTCAGGGAAGAAAGAGGGCATCGCAAGTTAACAAACGTTCATGTAAAAACACCCACATGTTCTCACACTTTGCTGCTTTAAGAGCTTATGCAAACATGTAAGAGTTCATGGTTATTAGCATGCTTTTATATTTGGTTATGATTGAGCTGAAGAGGTGCTGATATTTGTTGCAAGATAACAGAATTATGAAATTATAACCGTTTGGCTCATGTAGACTTTACAATCAAAAATTATTGCAGGTCAAATTTGAATTTGGACACATTTTTATAGCTTTGTTTGATATAAAAGGTAACAGGGTATAATCAAAATGCAGTTGCAAAATAGTGATTTCATTTCTTAAGCTATCCCAGCCTGCGTGGCTTTATGTTGAAAAGTAATACGTTGCCGGGATCAAGGGCATTTTAATGTTGCACAGCAGCATTAAAATGACTTACTTTTTTCACCTCTGCAATATTCCCATCATCAAAAATATCATTCAGAGAGAAAAACTAGTCCATGTATTTGTTCCTTCAAGGCTGGACTTCTATGTCCATCATTTATCCTTTCTAGATGAAATTTAAACAGAAGCAGTAAATCATAACACTGTCAACTTTGATCAACAGAAGGGCAACAAGAAGTCAGAGGAAACATTGTTTATGGTAGCAGAAATGTCAGACAACTGTTAAACCTTTTATATTGCAGAAGAAAAAAATAAATAAGTCTGGGTTTTTAGAGGGAGGGTCGAGGGAGCAGCTTATTTCCTGAAGGATACAGTGGACCGCCATTAGGTTAGGGACCACAGCCGTAAGCAAATAGTGCTTAAAATGTCCTATTTTAAAATAGCTTAAATACCTAATTTTTTTCAACATGTATTAATACACACAGATGAAACAGCTTAGCACTACCGCAGCAGCTAAGGTCTACCTTTTCTCTGTTCATCAGGGTTCAGCCAATCAGAGCCAAGGAAAATGAGTGCTGCTCCAGGATTGGCTGTTTTGCGAATCCCAGCCGATAGTGAATCAGGCAGCATTTAGTCTATGCCTAGATATTGGATATCTCAGCTTTCTAAGCAATATTTCATTTAAAATATTTTACAAAACAAAAAATTCAGGAATTAGATTTTTAAAAACCTATTTTACAGATAAAGTAGATTTTTAACAATAATTTGGAGTTACGGTCCACAGGAAAATCCTTGCAGCAGGTCCACTTTACAGTAGTAGGATTTAACTTCAGCGTTTGTTACGATAGCAGCACAATCTGGAGAATTAAAGCACGACTGTGCATTCCTTTATCCGTGGTAGTCTGCTAGCAACCGGAAGAGCTTCTGTTGACATCCGTCCGGAAGGAAAATATTTCAGAGGCGAACTGACGCGGCTTTCCGCTCATAGACATGAAAATAGTTCTGAGTTATATTTTTGTTATTGATCCGCCTGTTTATGGCTCGAGTCCCAAACTGTTCTGATTAGGCAAAGTGGAAGAGGCGGGGCAGGAAAACAATAGGAGTGCTACGTGTTTCCCCGTGTGTAATAGAGCTAATGGCCGTCTGCTATTATCTGGCTGTGCTCGGGCCACCTCATTACGCAGTCACTCTGCAAGTCCCGAGAGAGGGACAGATGGAGGGCGGAGGAAGGTGGTGCGCTGCAGTGGGCGTTAATGTGTCACACTGTGATGACGGCACGCATTAGCTGCGCTTCATGTGGCAGGAGATGGAAGAGTTTGGTGGCGTAACAGGAGGATCCTTCCATCAGCAGTTCTCCCTGAAGCTTACAGTCAGCCGTACAAGGACGTCTGTAGTACTTAGTGGAGCAGCTTTCAGCGTCTATGCACCACAAATCTGGAACAAACTTCCAGAAAGCTGCAAAACAGCTGAAACGCTGAGTTCCTTTAAAGCTAGACGAAACACCCACCTACTTTGTTACCTTTAAATCATAATAAATGACACACTGACCAACACTTTGATGTGTAATGATTTTGGACTTGGCAAAAAATGTAACGTTTCAATTGTTGACTGTGTGTTCTATGTATTTGTATTTTTGTGTTTTTATGATGTGAAGCACTTTGAACTGCCTTGTTAGTGAAATGTGCGACACAAATAAGCTCGATTGACTGACTTTGTGAAAAGTTTGTGCATAAAGAGACACACTTCCTCATTCAAATACATTCACATTGGATCTAATCCATGGAGTTACCGTGGGGCATTCACGGGGGATACTTGGGACTCCCTCTTATTGCTACCAATTTTAATAGTTCAAACACCTTAATATGCAATAATATGTACAGTGGAAATCGTCTTGGCACTGCTGCAGAAGCAAGCAGTCTTCCTTATCGCTGCTCTTGTGGGTACAGCCAATCAGGAAGCTAGAATACCACGAATGCTACTTGAAATCCCATTGGTTGGCGTCTGCAAAGCAGTCAATCTGGGAGCACCATTCATTGTTCTTGGCTCTGATTGGCTGCTCACCTAAGAGCGTAAGTGTGGAAAACCTTAGATGTTAGCTTATGTTGTTTCCACTGAGAATATTAATGCATATTAAAATATATTTAATGTTTGAACATTTAAAATAAGCAGCGTTAAGCATTTTTAAAAGCCGTCTCAAGGGTCTGCAGATTTTAGCTGTGGGATGCCTAATCCCAACTAATACCATGGGATCCACTTTAATACACACATTGATATTACAATTACAATTGTGATTCATATTTTTGCAGCATATTAAATATTTTGTTGTAGAACTACCTGGAGCAGCCTGTACATTTATAGATTATTGTCGTTAAGCTGAGACGATCTTCTTCTTTCCACATGAAGTTTTTGATTGAGTGAAGTCATCAAGAAGTCACATGTGCAGGCTACATTTACAATTTATTAGAACATTCAAATGAAGGCAGACATATATTGTAAATTTCCCATCAAAAATCTTCTCCTAACCTTAGGGAAGTTAGCTGGACCTGACTGTATTGGACAAGCAGGACATTCAGCATCCCCTGGGGTAACACCGCATGCTTTAGGCTAAAGAAAATCTCTCCGGTTTCTCCGTAGGCTTTTAGCCATCATTAATATCAGCAGTATTGATTGTGCTGCTCTGGCCAACAGATGGATGCAGTCTCAGGACACAGCTGGACCTGCCTTGCTGTCCTTAACAACTCGGAAATACGATAGCCTCTACATGGGAAATGTGAGCTTTTCTAGACAGTGATGACTGATGCAAAGTGCAAGCTTTAAGTCTAGAAAACTGTTACTCCCACAAGCGACAACTACGTTCACATTCTCAAAGCTGGGATATTGATGGCTGTTCTACGAAAACCACAAATCTACTGTTGAGCAGCGGCACACTGATCAACGGGTTACAGTTTGAGGCCAACTACATTAACGCTTAGATCAAAACGTAGTCATGTGTTAGAACGTCTCAGACCTAAAATTTGTCGCGTGACTTAAAAACTGCTGCTCAGAGATTCTCTTTATTCAACCTGAAGGAGTTTGGGCTGTTTTGCAAAGAAAAAACATGCAGACATTTTAGTCTCAAGAGCTGATGGGGACTTCCTGCTGTAACTGCTGCATTAAAGGGTATTATGTAGTTTTTCAGGCTCATAGTTCCATCTTATAGCATAATCAAGAAACTATGTTGCCTTCCGTTGTCATATAGATGCTATGTATATCAAAAATGACTTAAAAAGAAATTTGACTTTGTAATTTAATGCCTTGAAATTGGGCCTCTGTCTCCTTTCTGAAACTCCACCTTCATCGTAACAATCTATCTTCAGTTAAGCCTTTGAGCCTGTTTCAGACTGAACTCAAACACATTTTCTTGACAAGGAGCCCTCACCGTAAACCAAAACTGGAACAGCTAATGCGTACATATTCTGTACATCTGTACATTTTGTTGTGCAAAGATAAACTATTGCAGTGCCTGAGCTGGCTCTGTGTTTAACTTTTTTCAAACAATTTTGTGTTCCAGATTATTATTATGAGCAGAGAGAAAGGAAATAATGTCATTTTCCAGCTCATCTTCTTTTTCTATTTTTTTTAACATAAATATACGAGCCACGACTGTTGAGTATTTTGCACAAACATGGTAAATTCAAAATATGTGATGATTTCTGAAGTATTGTGTGACATTCCCAAACCATCAGATCTGCTTGCGGTGCAGAACTGGAGAGCCCTCTTTCTTCTTACTGGTAAGACGACTCCACCCACAGCCCGGCTCCCTTGGGAGGAGAAGTGGAGCGGGAGGAGGAAGAGGAGGAGGAGGAGGAGCGGAGACAGCACCTGCCACCCTGCTTCTGCCTCACTTCTCACAGCCAAGGCCCACAAACAAAGGACGCTCACATGGTCTCTGCAGCCGGTCCTGAGCTGAGCTCAGACTGGTGCTGGTCTTTTCCTTCGTCACTGTGTACTTTTGTTTTGCTAAGCTGGAGAAGAGTCAAGAAGTTAAGAACCGCGGCTCGGGTCACTGGAAGGGATTTTCTGTCATTTTCACATCTACAGTAACCAAATGTTACAATGAACCACCTTTATTGGCTGGAGGCTTAAAATAGTTTCTGTTTGGTCAGAGTTCCAACAAGAAAAAGAAAAAAAGTACCAATGAAAACGAGTTATAGAAACGCTTTAAGTAATTTGTCATTCTATTTTTTTTTTTTTTTTTATAGCTTAGAGGAAAAGCAGCTGATGTTAGATGTGGAAGAAACTGTTTGTTTACTAATAGAAATGGAGAGAGGCTGGGACTCACAACGATCTCACAACGGGCAGAACTGACCCAGAGCCGCATCAGGGGGCAGGAGAAGCTGCCTTATAAAGCTGCTGGAGGCCATTCTGAGGCCCTTATACCAGGGCCCCAACTCTACCAGGGCCCCAACTCTACCAGGGCCCCAACTCTACCAGGGCCCCAACTCTACCAGGCTTTACCTATAACCCTCCCTGCATCCTGACCCTAACCCTAACTTAAATCAATCACAAACTACATGCAACTCGTACACTACGATATTATTATTATTTTGGTTGAATAGAGCTTAGACAATTGTTTTCTGCGCAGTAACGTTATTATTTTATTTTTTTTTAAACGTAAAAGACTTTCACAAGGGTGTGTGGGGCGTTCAGGTGGTGTTGGGGCTCACGGCGGTCTGCAGCGCTGGTGTATCGCCCAATGCGCACCAGGCTGTGGGAGCCAAACCGTTACCGGAAACTGACCCGCGTTGCCTTCAGAATAAAAGCTTGAGTTTATGCTTCGGCACAGTGAATATATACAGGTAAATCTAGACAATCCAAACTTCTTTTTTTTTTTAATTGTGAAAAAGTTCGATATCCTTTATTTCTTTCCATTTTTATTGGTTACAGTCAATGAAAGCCCCTTTATTCACTTTTTGCAAAAAAAAAAAAAAACTTGTCAAATTTTAGAAAGTCATGGTGTCATAAGCAACAGGAGCTTCACAAGGAGTCAATATCTTGTCAGATAAGTTCTCTCTCTCTCTCCCTCCCTCTCTCTCTCTCTCTCTCTCTCTCTCTCTCTCTCTCTCTCTCTCTCTTTCTTTTTCTCTCTGTCTTTTTCTTTTGCAAATTAAGGTCCCAGAATCTGTAGGAAGAGTCGAGAGGCACTGAGTGAATCTCTGATGCTTGATATCCAGAGTGAAGTTTCCTCAGTCAGTGATTTGAAGCATGACCTGCTGTAGCAGGAATTAAACATACTTTAAGCCAGTTTTTCTGTATTTATAACTAGTATTTTTTTTATTGGTCTGATGTAATTATTCTAATTTCAAACGTCACGTTTGTATTAGTAGAATCCCATCATAATTAACAGAAGCAAATGCTTTAAAACTCCCATCTCTGTTTAATGCATCGACATAATGTGTTTCCCTTAGTAATAAAGCTCCAATAAATGGGCTTTTCAATAATTTATTTACAGACTGGGGGAGAAATGGCAATAAAGGCTGCTGTTACTGGTCGAACAAATGAGGGCCGTACTGCGGATTTTTGTGTGCGATAAAAGACCGGAAGTTGTTGAATTTCCGCAGACTTGACTACAGTGATGGGACAAGAACGCGATTCAAAGAAAGGAGGGATGACACTGAGGGAAGTGATCAGACAGAGGTAGAGAGCAGCGGCGGAACTGGGCTCCACTGGCAGAGACGGAGCAACGAGGACCGAGTCCCGGAGGAGAGCGCGGAGGACAGCCAGCCCGGCCGGCCGGCCAGCCGCCCTCCATTTTCCGTTCCAGCGACCCTCCGCGGCTCCGCATCGCCGCTCCAAGCAGAGCATCTTGGAAAAGGTAAACAAGCCGACAGCACCGTCCCCTCCCCAGATCAGCTTCCCCTCCCGGATGCTGCTGCTTTTTTTTTTTTTTTCTTACTCTGCGGCATGAAGCCAGGGCTTTACACAATAACACATCAGCTTATTCTTTTCCATCGAGCAGAGCTTCCTGCAGACAAACCTGACCAGTCCACGCTCCATTTCCAGCGTCCTCATAGGCTGAGGCTGCTAGGCTGGTCCCTCTGCGCAGATCAGGCAAATTATAATGACCACCGAGAGATAAAGTTAATCTCACACATGATCGCTTGATCATGGCACATATTAGTGGTCGGGATGTATTAGGCAGCAAAATCGTTATTATTAGTACCTCAGAATTAAGCCTGCGATAAGTAATTAAACAATTAAATTGAGCTTGATAATTTCCATCCTGACGATTAATATTTTTTGAAGGGCAATTTATCATAATCCATTTTACTTAATGGTTTCTGTTGTGTGAGATTCGTTTATCGCGTTTTGTTGTGTTTTATTTTGGATATTTAAAATATCTTCCATTTGCAGAGTGGAGTTTTCTGTACAAAATTAAAGTTCATTAGTCTTTGAGAGGGTGAATTTCCATTTATCAGAAAGAGATTGCTTGAAAAATACTCTCACAGACAGCGTTATCGTGTATCGCAATGATTTCTGGGACAATTTATCGTGCAGCAACATTTGCTATTGTGACAGGCCTACTAAGAGTTGATGTTATGAGGAGAAATAAATAGTAAAAGTATTTGAGGGAGTTTGACACGGTCCATATTATGTTGGCTAATTCAGAGCATCTTCAAAAGCGGAGCTGTGGTGGGGAGTTACTGGTCAGTATCTGCCAGAACTGACCAGAGGAAGAAACTCACTGATAGAAGTGCCATAGCTTTTTACATGGCCCTCTAGATGCTAAAGCAGTGGCGGCTGGTGAAAAAAAAAATCTTAATGGGGTTGGTGTGCCAGTAGATTTCTCTTCCTAGTCCAGAATAATTATATAATATAGTTCAATTAGCTAAAAGTAAACTAACTTGCAAGATATCCAGTATTTATTCATTGAATCAGTGTCAACACTCTGAATCAGACTCAAAACAGTGGAAAATGTCACACTGATGTATGATTGCCTAGAAGTTTAAATCTGAGCAAACAACAGGCTAAAAAGAACAGTACAAAATGGCAGCTAAAACTAATAAAACAGAAGCCGGAGCTTATTGGCCATCGGTAAAAATCCTCTCCATTGTCAGTCAGTCAGGATGGAGAATCCGGTCAGTTTCCTCTCCAACTCCCATCAATGCCATCATTAATTCTATAACAATTGCGACACGAAACTTTCTAGCATCTTCTGTGGCAGGGGTGAAATTCAAATAGGCCCAAAGAAGTGATGCTGATTGGCCAAATGTTTTTTTTTTTTTTTTTGCCCTTAGCAACCAAACATGATTGGCTAAAGTCTGTTTGGGGAAACTCCCTGTTAAATGAGTCAGTGGGGGAAATAATTCAGGTTACATTTTAGACATGCACTATTAAGAAAAAACGGTTTTAATTGTATATTTTTTTAAATAATGTTTATGGATCATTTTTATATATTTTTTCCACCACTCTCCACATATGGTAGGGTGACGCCCCAGCGCCCCCTGTGGGCCAATCACCACTGCAGTAGAGGACCACATACATAGAACCTTTAACAAAACACTTGTGTGCTTGAATATTATTTTATCAGTCAAACTGAAGCAGCAGTTTTTATCTCTGTGTTGACAAATTCCATCAATGGGAAAAGATGTTCAATATTATTTAATAATACTTGTTGAATGCACTGCAGAGACAACTTCTTATTAATATTTCAACAGTTTGGTAATGGGTTTTATTATCACGCCCTGGCACAATAACCGACCCTTCGAGAACAGTCATGATCTTAATATGGCCCAAAATGAAAACGACTTTGACTCCCCCGCTATCTCTACTGCACACTAACTCTTTAGATTTTTGAGTTTTCCTCTTAAGGACAAGTTTTAGATTATATTGCTGCTGTAGAAAATGACACAAACCAAGAAATAAATGTCACCGAATCTTTTTCTTGTGTGATCATTTCAATGACATGAATAGTCAAGTAAATGAATCATTAAATGTTACAAGATCTTAAAGACTTTTTCGACAAAATCAAACTATGCTCGGTTCTGCTTCTTCTTGTTCAAAGGGTCTCATTGCTTTTAAAATTCCTCTAACTCATATTGCTGAGGAGTTGAAAGAAGCTAAACAACTGGTGGTCACTGTTGTTGCAGTGTGTTTCAGCTGCTGAGGTACCACATTTTCCTGCTTTTATCCTCAGTGTATTTCCCCTAAAGTTTATTGATGTCTCGAGCGATTGTTAAACGGAAATCGAATTCTTCGTTCGTTCTCAACACGTCGGCCAATAAATGTGATTCTGATTCTGATACGGCAAAAAAACGATACGCATAAAGACATTTACTTATGACATAAAGCCGCAGCCTGAACGGAAAGCCAAGATTGCTTTAGTAGACGACCAGAGACTGTTTGAAGGTCACAGACGGTCAGGTCAGGAGTGATGACCTGTCCATTGTATGTAAATGGACAGGTCATCCATTCCCACCCAGAAACCAAGAAACAAGAAAGAAAAATCTGGATCATCAAAATGTTGGAAACACAAATACTTTATAAAACAGTTTTTATTCCTATTCAGTTACATTTTAAGTTTCACCCTGACTTTTGTTTGACTATTTTCTGTTTCTGTTGCAGTTTTTCAGGATAAGTTAGTTGAGTGAAATATTTTGAAATTATTTGACTCATTATTTCCAGCGGGGCCGGCTATACGCTGGGCCAAAAGCGGGCAGTGCCCCCTCAAACAAACGCCTTGCCCCCTCTAATGAAACTGGCCACAGATAACGGAACGTCTCCCTTATCCGAAGTCCTGCTACGCACCGCGCTGAGCAGGCTGCGGCCTTCTCCCGTCTGTCTGCGGTCAGCCTGCAGCCGAAACCCCGCAGCCTCCAGCAAACAGCCAATCAGCATTCAGTATTCAAACCAGCCTCACGCGAGCGAGATCCCGCTCCCTGCTAGCGGCAAAAGACCTGCTAGCCAGCGACGGCGACTTTGTCTGTCAAGTTGTCTAAATCTTAAATGTACAGGAAAGAAGCACAATGTTTTGCTAACGCTACAAAACAAGCCCCAGCGTTTCACAGGTCAGTAAAAGGTTTTAATTTAAAAAAATATCGAGGGAGTTGGAAGCAGCTCATTTATGTTACCTTGACTTTAACAACCTCAACATGTCGCGCTGCGCAGTTCGGTGTGTTTTGGTTCAGTTGAGCCGACCCTCACGCCAACTCTGACAAATCATCAGTCGAGCAGTTTTTTCAAGTTAGCTAATCAGCCACGCTGTGTTCACTTGCAGTAATCGCAGAGTAAAGATCGAGCCAGAAAAGAACTGTTACGGACTGAATGTTCTGTTCTCTGTGTGGGAAATGTTTGCGTTTTCTGGCGCTGAATCTCGATACTTAACGCAACCGATCTGCGTGTAAAGCATACTTTTGGTGCATCTTTAACCTCCTAAGGTTAAAGGCGTGAAGACGTCTAATTTTAGTGAAAAACCATTTTAGTGAAAAACGTAAATTTTTTCACTAAAATTACGAAAAACGTCCCACACCGAAGGACGTTTTTCAGGCTGCACAGTGGCGCAGTTGGTAGAGTTGTTGCCTTGCAGCAAGAAGGTTCTGGGTTCGATTCCCGGCCTGGGTCTTTCTGCACGGTTGCATGTTCTCCCTGTGCATGCGTGGGTTCTCTCCGGGTTCTCCGGCTTCCTCCCACAGTCCAAAAACATTTGGCCTCTCCAAATTGTCCCTAGGTGTGAGTGTGTGGTTGTTTGTCCTGTGTGTCTCTGTGTTGCCCTGCGACAGAGTGGTGACCTGTCCAGGGTGACCCCGCCTCTCACCCGGAACGTAGCTGGAGATGGGCACCAGCAACCCTCCCGACCTCATTAAGGGACAAGGGTGAACAGAAAATGGATGGATTCAGCGCTGCAGGTAGCAGCGCTGAATTTAGTAACAAAACAGGATTGGTTCATAATAAGTTTGTGATTTTCCAAAAGCACCATTGTGTCACTGGCCAGTGTGATAATTTGACTCCTATATGTGCAGCTATCGTGTTGGAGGGGGAAAAATATCACACCTGAGTGTCCAACTTTTCAGAATTTAATCCGCTGCTGACGAAGAAGTGTGGGATGATGTTCTGTTTCTTGTACTTTTATTCCTTCATAATAGATTTAAAGGGCTTTTTTTTGGGTCAATATTTGCTGTGAATATAATAGCCTGTAAGTTTCTATGACATCACTGCAACGAGTCAACTTCTACTCGACTTTTATCATTTTATAGTCCACCTTAAAATATATGAGGTACATCCACTCCTAATATGTATACATAATGACGCCCCCTTAACATTTCCGCCTGCCCCCTCATGTATCTCTGAATCAGTTTTAAAGTCGGATTTTCAGATGATGTTTTTTGACTCTTATGTTTTAACCTTGTGCTGCAGTGGTGTGAAAATTGCTCAGTGTTGCTGGTACATGTGCTTTATTTGGTTACATTCATGCAGCAGTAACTGGGATTCCACGTTCTGAGGTTTTTATGAAAGTATTTTTTCATCATTTCTGCTCAGGCACAAAGCGGGCAGTCCTTCCTGGGAGGAAGAGATTCTCTACTGATTGTGACCCAGTTGGATCCAGAGGATGGACGTTTGGTTGAGTTTTCTTTTCCTCAGTTCTGTCGCTCTGAAGGCAGCTGGTGAGTTTCAATTTTCATACCTCTGAGTTATTAGACAGATTAATGTTTCTGCGGACAAACACACACACGAGCAGCAATGACTAATACACTCCTGAAACCTTACCGCACCGCTTGGAGGTATTCATTGCAATGATGATTGTAGTGACAATTAAATCATATTGGGTGAAAAGTTTTATCACTCATGTTCCAAAGAATATGAATGTTTTTATGGCTCCTACACAGTCCTGAAAAATTTCCCAATCTGGTTAAGCTGGACAAAAGAAAAACGTTTCGTTTCTAAACTTTCTACTTTGTAGCATCTTCTAAAAGACAAAAGGTTAATAATTATTAAGTAGTTCAGTTTTAATTTTACAGTTTTACACATGATAATTTTTTTTTTTGCTTTTGACTTACTGGCAGAATGCATGTTCAGAAATAAATATTAGGTTTTAAATTCACGTTGAGTTGTGGTTCTGAAACCGGTTCTAAAATGCCAAAGATTTAATACATACATTTTTAGGAATTTACAAATGAAAGGCAACGAAGTCAAGTTAATACCCAGTAAGTCTACATTTAACAACCACATTGCTCATGGAACAAGTTGTAGATTTAGAAACACAAGGACTCTACAGTCATATTGATACTGATAAAAGTATTTAGCTTCCTTTGTGAGATGCATTTGTTGCATTTAAAGTTATGAAGGTAATTTTTAGCAGAAGAAACAAGATGCATGTTTTACGTTTGGATGTTTTCTCCTATCCTAACCTTCCCTCATTGATCATTTTTGGGTCTTCTACTTGTCATTACCAACAGCACCACTGGTGATTTACTCCTAATAGTGATAATAATACATCTACAGCAACATTTTAACAATTGTAATTCTGATTTTATATAACAAAATGAGGCAATGTTTGAGTACCTCACCGCAAAGATTAAGGCGAGTGAGAAGTTTCCTCTGGAAAGCATCTCACTTATGCGAACCAGCTTTTCTTTTCTTTTTTTTTTTAACGTGTAATTAATATTGCACAACAAAGCAAAATGTGGAGATGTTTCTGATCCACCTTGTCCTCCTTGAAATCTGGTGTCCAGTAGGAAACGTGTGTGTGTCGGGTCACGACAGAGGACCAGTGTTTGAAGAGCAGCCAAGCAGCTTAATTTACCCAGAGGGCTTGACAGAAGGCAAAATAACTCTGAGCTGCCAGGCTAGAGCCAGTCCACCCGCAACCTACTCGTGGGTAACACACACACACACACACACACACCCCCACACACTCAAATTTGTGTTTCTACCCATATTAAGACTGTGTTGACTTCCATTTATTTTTGGTTTCATTTTAACTGTGTTTATGCATGACCAACACGTCGGACATTTTTTTCTTGCCCTAACTATACTTACTAACCCAAAAAGTGTGTAATTATGGAGTGAACGAAAACATTTCAGCAAATTAATAACCAGAAAGGTTCACATTTACTGTTATTGAGGTTTCATCCATATAACAACATGCAGTGGTTCACAGCAGAATATTTAAGATAAGATAAGTTAAGATAATCCTTTATTAATCCCGCAGTGGGGAAATTTGCATTGTTACAGCTGTACAGAGGACAGGACAGAACCAATAAAGTAATACTAAAACAGTATAATGAAACATAAGTAAATTCCAGGTGTGTATGTTAGGTAAGCAGATAGGTGATGTTACACATAAATTAAAATAAATAAATAATTAATAAATAAAACAGTAATGTA
Source organism: Girardinus metallicus (assembly GCA_903067095.1). Classification (NCBI taxonomy): domain Eukaryota; kingdom Metazoa; phylum Chordata; class Actinopteri; order Cyprinodontiformes; family Poeciliidae; genus Girardinus; species Girardinus metallicus. The sequence continues at coordinate 51,658 of CAEGAE010072639.1, forward strand.
AGTCATATTGCACATAGTGACAGATAGGCAAGATATGTTATACATGGTGAATTTTGATATTGTACAAAGTTGAGCACTACACCAGTAATAAGTGAGCAAAGCGAACAGGTTTATTGCCTGTGGTAGAGAGTAGTGAACTACTGAGAGCAGCGGGTGTTGTACAGTCTGATGGCGGCCGGAAGGAAAGACCTGCGGTATCTTTCCTTCACGCACTTAGGGTACCGCAGCTGGGCACTAAAGGAGCTGCTCAGTGCTGTCAGAGAGTGGTGCATGGGGTGGGACGGGTTCTCCAGCATGCGCTGAAGCTTAGTCCTCACTCTCCTGTCTGCCACCACCTCCACTGGGTCAACATGACACCCCAGGACAGAGCTGGATTTCCTGAGGATCTTATTCAGTCTCTTCCTGTCGGCAGTGGAGATGCTGCTGCCCCAACAGACCACTCCGTAAAAGATGGCTGATGCCACCACAGCATGAAAGAAGGTCCTGAGAAGAGCCCCCCACACCGAAGGACCTGAGTCTCCTCAGGAGATGTAGTCTGCTCAGTCCTTTCTTGTAGAGGGCAGCTATGTGGTCAGTCTAATCCAGCTTGTTGTTAAGGTGAACACCCAGGTACTTGTAGGACCTCACGATCTCAATGTCCATTCCCTGAATATTCACTGGCACACAAGGAGAGTGTTTGGACCTGCGGAAGTCCACCACGAGTTCCTTTGTTTTTCCTGTGTTGATCTGCAGACAGTTCATCTGGCACCATTCCACAAAGTTCTGAATCAGTTCTCTGTACTCTCCATCATCTCCATCCTTGATGAGGCCGACGATAGCAGAGTCATCTGAGAACTTCTGCAGGTGACAGCTGACAGAGCTGTACCGAAAGTCAGCAGTGTAGAGGGTGAAGAGGAAGGGGGCAAAGACTGTTCCTTGTGGAGCCCCTGTGCTACAGACAACCTTGTCTGACTGACATCCCTGGGTTCTCACATGCTGTGGTCGTTTTGTGAGGTAATCCAGGATCCAGGTGATGAGGTGATGGTCCAGACCCGTGTACTCCAACTTGTCCTTCAGTATCAGGGGTTGGAAGGTATTAAAAGAACTTGAGAAATCAAAAAACATGATTCTCACTGTGCTCCCAGTATTCTCTAGGTGTGAAAGAGAGCTGTGTAGAAGGTGGATGATGGCATCCTCCACTCCAATGCCAGGTTGGTAGGCAAACTGAAGTGGGTCCATAGATGGACTCACCAGGGGGCGGAGGTGGGCGAGAAGCAATCTCTCCAAAGTCTTCATCAGGTGAGATGTCAATGCCACCGGCCTGTAGCTGTTGAGTTCTTTTGGGTATGGGGTCTTTGGCACTGGTACCACGCAGGATGTCTTCCACAGCTGTGGGATTTTTCCCATCCTCAAGCTGAGATTAAAGATGTACCCGGTCACATCACATAACTCATCTGCACAGGTCATCTGCCTTGAGCTGATGCCATCTGGACCTGCAGCCTTCCTGGTCTCCTGAGCTCACGTCTCACCTGGGATGCTGTGAATGTCAGGCTGGATTGGGGGGGTGGGGTGGTTGTGCTGGAATGTATGTCAGCAGGAGAGATGTTTGGAGATGGGTGAGTGTGGGAGAGGGGAGAGGAAAGCGTGCCGGTCTTGCCAGACAGGAAGGTGTTAGCAGTTGTGCCTGTGTAGCGGGGGGAACAGGAGTGTGATCAAACCTATTGAAGAATAGATTGAGTTCATTCACCCACTTCTGGTCCCCACAATCCTGGAAATTGGGCTTCTTGTGGCCAGAAATAGTTTTAAGGCTATTCCAGACTGCTGACATTATTCTGCTGCAGCTGGACCTCCATTTTCTCTCTGTAGCTCTCTTTGCCCTCTCGGATCTTTCTCCTCAGCTCTCTCTGCACAGCTTTTACAAGGTATTTAAAGGTATTTTCCCGTAAATTCAAATTGTATCCTTTTACTTAATTTATTGAAGTATTGGCATCCGATCGAAGGAAATACATCCTTCAATTTTTTTAATTTTTTTTTTTTTTATATCAAAACCTAAAAGTAGAAAAAGTTCCTATGAAGTCTATTTCTGAAAAATGATGTTCTTCTTTCCAAAGCTAATGTAACATTTGTGACTCTAAACAAGTTTTATTTAGATGTAGTCCAACTTTTATACATCTGTATGGAGAACTAGTTGATGTCAGAGAGTAGCTGAGTTTCCATTACAAATGTGTGCAAAACTTTGTCACTATTCAGCTAATATAACAAAACACAATGTCACAATTGCAGTGTTTCCATTAAACAAAAAGCGCAATTAAAATCACACAATAAGTTTGTTCGCCTGATAAGCCATTAAAAAATCGTTATGATCTTCTAACTACTTCCTGCCATCTTCTTCTTCGTGGTTTGCGCCAGTACAAACATCCGGTTCTTAATCATGTGACTCGTGGGATACAAAAACTGTTTCCATTGCAGTTTTGTGAAAGAAACCGATTTGATATGGCCAAAAAAAACCTCACCTCATCCTAGCGCCAAAACTTTTGACCAAAAAGGAGTTTTTTCGAAATTGGCGTGTTTCCACTAAGCAACTTTCTTTTCCAAATGTCAAATTGCACAACTATATGGTCAACAGACATGCCGCTGGTAAAGCACACCACCAATTTAAATCTCGGAGAAGAAATTGACTAGTGGCCCATATAAAGTAAAACACGTGAAATCTGTTTTTTCTGTACGGCTTGTTTTTATTCCGTTGACTCTGACCCTGCAGTTTCCTGCAGGTGGAAACTGAACGGCACAGTCCTGGAGCTGGGCTTGAGCCGGTACACTTTGGTGGCTGGCAGCCTGGTGATCAGCAGCCCTGACAGTTCCCAAGATACCGGATCGTACCAGTGTCTGGCTAAGAACCCGTGTGGGACTATCATCAGCCGAGCTGCTAATCTCAAGTTTGGCTGTGAGTCAGACCTTTCTGGATGAGTTGCTCTTTGTTTAATTTAGCACCAAATCTTCATGATTTTAAAACACTATTCCTCCTTTAAGCCCTCCATGTATCTTGAGTCTTTGGTGTTTGATATTTCCACCTTAATCTCTGCGTTTTCATCTTTCTTCAGATCTTCATGACTTCCCTCCTGACAGCAGGACTTCACAGACTGTGTATGAGGGCGCCGGCACTTTCCTCGCCTGTCAGACGCCCCCACATTACCCAGGTAGCACCTCTGCTGCAGTGCTTCAGCATAATGCTGCCAACACCCACTCTGGCCCAGCAATTAATACTAATGCAACCTTTTATATATAACACTGTAATAAAGTGTCGTTTGGCATATATAATAAACTGGACATGATTCATGTTTTTATAAAATGTAATATTTGTTTTTACTTTCTTAGTGGAAATGCAAACCTGTGAGCCCCTTTTGATATCACCATGACAACCCTGACACTTGCATATGTCTTATTACCTATATATATATTTGTGTGATGTAAATTACCATCTGCAAAGTACCCTTTGACCCTAGCAAGTCATCAGAAAGCAACTGTACTAGTACGAAGTCACGTTTTTAAGTTCTAACATAAAAATACATTTTGAAGTTCTTTTTATTCGAACCATAAAAGAGTATATTAGATGTATGTGTCTGAAAAATGAGTAGTAGGTTAAAGCTGTTGGGTAAAAACCTTAAAATTCTTTGGAATAAGAGCTAGTAACACCTGAAATGCCCTTAACATGCATCTCTCTGTAACCATAACCCCACATAAGTGATCAGTGTAATTCCGGATTGCGATATCTTTCACCATATATCGCCTCTTTGTCTTCTGCAGCTCTGTCCTATCGCTGGTACTTCAACGAGTTTCCCAACTTCATCAGAAAGGACGACAGACGCTGGTTTGTGTCGCAGGTCACTGGGAACCTGTACCTGGCCAAAGCAGAGTTAAATGACACTGGGAACTACTTCTGCTTTACTACCATCAATCTGGACATCAGCACCAAAAGCACTTTTAGCAAGGGCAGCCTGCTCACTGTAATGCCAGATGGTAAGATCACCTGATGTCTTTCTGTTAATGTGGTGGAATAATTATGTTTTTTTTTTTTTCCAGTTTTAGGATTCATGCATGCATTTTTATCAGAATGTACGCATCAGGTGTGTGTCGGTGTGTGTGTAGGGGTGTGTGTGCAACACAACCAGCCACTTTGTCCTGGGAAGCTGATCACCTGACATAAAAACATATATTTTAAACAGTCATATAGCCACGTGTTGAAATTTTACAAAAGTTGCATTAGGAGTCCAGGATTGGTTGAAAATTCCACACACAAGCTATAAGAAAGGAGTCAGTATAAATATGCCCCACTTGGTCTGAACGATTTTTGGATGACATAGAACTTTTATTTTGAGTCCAGTTTGATGATGAAGTGTTGATATTTGCCACTTTTCCACTTTTCCGACGAGTTGGTGTCCAATTTGGGGCCTGTAAGTTTGGTTCTGAGAAATCAGATAGCAGAACATCTTTGTCTCAGTTTTGAGAAAGTCTGTCAATCTAAAGAACATTAATGACTCTTCAAATCTTCCAGAGCTTTATTACGACTGATGTTTCATGTCTGTTCATATTTATAGTGATTTTAAAGAACTTTATTATTCATGCAATAAGATCAGAATTTTGATCATTTTTCGATGTCGAAACCCCAACTAATTCTGCACCATTAAATTGTCTGTTGTTCTTTTCTTTTTCAGCCAATCCCAGGAGGTCAGCACCAAGCCTTAGATTGCGCTTCCCAGCGGAGACTTACGCCCTCGCTGGACACACCGCCCAGTTGGAATGCTTTGCGAATGGAAAGTAGGTTTTCAACAAGAAATTAGAGAATATTCTAGAAAAACTTTAATGGAGACATTTTTAACTCTCACGTTTCCACTCAGCTCACCTCTGACTTTATTTATAGAGCAAAACAGAACTTGATCAAAGGGTTGATAAAAGCAAAGCGTCTGTAAAAATACATGACTTATTCAAAACATGGCACAATATAATTCTCTTTTTTAGGAAGCCTAATTTGCAAACTGTACATGGAACAAGAATTTATATGTATACTTTGTATATTTTTAAAATGAAAATACATTTATTCTCAACATTTCTGCAACCCTATATAACAACACTATACTGGTTTATATACCATGTCAGTGCAAGTTACTGAAATGATAAGAAAGGAACTTTTCTGGTAATTACGCTCATAAATTTCAATTAAGAAAGAACAGAAAGAAAGAAATAAGATAACATAAAAATACTTTATAAATTTCTAAATTCTAAGAGATTGAAACTAAGCACTCAGATTTTCTGTTACACGTTAAACATCTAACTTAAAAACAATAAAACTGGAGCTTCTTTTTATTTAAGGTTGCTTAGATTATTGCAGTCGAGGTAAAAAAAAATTAAATCAGACAGCAGCGTCTTATCAAAAATGTGGTAAAATGGATTTTAGCTAAATTTTTTATATACAGGAATGCATATATGCAGCACATAGGACTTCTGTTTGTATAAATATGTATTTTTTACTAATAAAAAATATTTTTTTATTTAGAAAAATTTTCATATGGAGAGAATTACTTCATGCACAAGGAGTAATTCTCCTCTTGTGAAAGTAAATCTGTATAGTAGGATCTGTTGCATCACAGACCTGCTTATTCAGCATTTTCAGAACCAGACCTAAATAAGAAGAGGCGCCGTCGCTCCTCCACTCTGGAACATCGTCACTGAGTTATGCAGAAACTGTTGGTTCCTTTAAATCGCGACTAAAAACATTTTGATCACAGATTCCGAACGATGAAATGTTTTCCTTTTTGAAGCATAAGGGTAAAGACTCAATTTGGACATAAAGTTTTCTTTATTACTGGTGTTTTGACATCGTATGTGATGTTTATAAGTGTTATTGCACTCTTTTCCCACATATCAATGTTGTTTTCTTGTTGTCTTTCCTTTGATGTCCTGTAAAGCTCTTTGTCTGGGTTTTACATGAATGTTGCTCTATAAATAAACTGGCCTTGTCTTAATTATGGATTTTGTATCAACCCAGCAGCCAGTCAGGCGTAATGATGCCCCCTGCAGTTCAACCGTAGAAGTGAAACGCTGTCATTCATTTCAAATTAAAAACCCACCACTTTGGCTTGTGAATTCAGTAGCTTCACAACTTCATAAAGTCCCTGGATAAGCTTCAGACATTCAGTAAAATCTGTGTTTGAATCCAGACTCACTTGCCATCGCTGCAGTGATTGAGCAGTCATACATGACTCACTGATTTGTTGTTTTTCTGACTGTAAGTATGTCTAAATTCTGTTGTATTTTTCAGTCCAGTCCCAAAGCTTCGGTGGAGGAAGGTTGATGGTTTAATGCCGTCCAAAGCAGGCTCCTCTACACAGAGTCACACCCTCACCCTACCTGAACTCTCTTTTGACGACGAGGGAATTTATGAATGTGAAGCCTACAACTCAGAAGGACGTGACACATACCAGGGACGCATCATTGTGCAAGGTACCAAGCAGAGAGGATTGTAGTGAAATATGCCATTCATCTGGGATGCCTTTGTTTGACCAGCCTCTCTCTCTCTCTCCTTCTCTCTGGCTCCATTCCTGCAGCTCAGCCGGAGTGGTTGCAGGTGATGAGTGACTCGGAGGTGGAGATAAGCTCAGAACTTCACTGGAGCTGCTTAGCTGCTGGAAAACCTCGACCCGCTGTCCGCTGGATACGCAACGGATTGTTTCTCACCACACAGGTAACACACAGAACCTCTGCTGGTCATTTCTGCTCCTTTAGATATCCTGTTTTAGATATTTTGTTTCTGAGCTCATAAAGTCCTGATTTTGCATCATACTTCCCTCGTGAAATTCTAGTTTTAAAAAATTTACAGCTACATTTAGGATTGATTGGTCAGGACTACAGCTGCTCTGGCAAAACAGCTGCGAGTTTCTTGGTTTCTATCCATAACTAAATTAGCTCTTGCTTGGTCGCTTTGCTGGTCATTTGCAGACAGTACTGACAATTACTTCACTCTTTCCCTCACACTTCCTGTCTTGAAAAAGGATCGGGTGATGGTGAACGGAGCGCATCTGAAAATCAGCAGCCTGGCCCTGGAGGATTCAGGGATGTACCAGTGTGTGGCTGAGAACAAACACGGCACTATTTATTCATCTGCCGAGCTGAGGGTCCAAGGTAAGAGAGGCAGTGCAGTCAGAGACGTTTTTAACCGCACACTCAGACAAACCGATAAGGTGAAGTGTGGAATTTTTGAAGGTTTTTACGCCAATCAGAAACACCCAATCAGAGCCAGGAGGAGGGCCTTAGAGCTGTCAGTCAACCTACTGTACTCGTTGCTTAATGTGCTGATGGCAGAGAAACAACTTAACGTTCCAGGAAAACTGTTTATCTGCCGTCATTGTCAGGTTTGCTAACTAGCATTAGCATTCCTGGCTTTGCTATCAGGACTAAGCTGGGGGAGGCTGAGACATAGTCAAACTGAGTATGGGTTGATTGCGATTAGACCCTCCCCCTGGCTCCGATTGGTTGTTTCTGACAGAGCGTTGTGTTTCTGCAGGTGGCTGTAGGACCACAGGAAAAACACAAAGGAGCTTGATTATTATTGTTTTTTTTTTTAGATTATATTTTGTACTGTCACGACAAAGTGACAATTTTAACAAATCTGTAAAAAAAAACATTCTTTAAAAAAGCTGCATATTGCAGCTTTAATGCCCAAACGATGTTAAAACTACTTGACTTGACATGTACTTAGACTCTGTTAAACACATGTGCACATAACATGTTGCTGTAAACCTTTTATGATTAAATGAAAAGAGAAAACTGAAATCCCAAGGTGAGGGATTCTATCGGCCATCTGGCTTGCTACATCAAACCTAACAAGAGGTTTTGGTCTACTTTTGATTTTCATTTTGACTCTGGCTCGGTCTTGCTTTCATCATCTCGGGAAGTTTGCTGAGTTCAGATCCATTGTGTCTCAATCCGAACTGGAAATTGTTAGCCACGCAGTCGTTTTGTCATGTCTGGACTACCGCAATTGACTTTTCTCCTGTCTTAACGAAACTCCCCCAGGTCGGCTACAGATGCTTAAAATGCTTGTGTTAGACTTTTAAACACCATGTGAACTCTCTCTGTCTGTGAGTCGGAGAACTGTGGACTCAGTGGTTTCTTTTTTTTTTTAAAAACGTAGCTCTTTGTAAAATAGTGTAATGCTCTTGTGCATTTGTTTGTTACTCTGGAGTTTCGTTTTGCATCTTGTCATTGAAGTATTTTTAGCCTTACAACATTAAACCCACTTCTGTTACCTTTTCTTCTTTTCATTTGTTCCTAATACTTTTTGTACACCACTGTTTTATATAATTTTATAGCTTACTTGGAATCATCTTTTTTTTTTTTTTTATCTGGGAAAGGAGTTGCATAAATAAAATGTGCCTACACACTGAGTGATGCTGCATTCTGACTTCCTGCATGCCGTGTCCCTGTCCCAGTCCAGGCTCCGGATTTCAGGCTGAATCCGGTGAGGAAGCTGATCCCGGCAGCCAGAGGCGGCCAGGTGGTGATCGAGTGTCGCCCTCGTGCGGCACCAAAGCCCATCCTGTTCTGGAGCCGTGGGACAGAGCTTCTGACCAACAGCAGCAGGTACCAGACTGTAGCAGAAACGGGAAAACATGTTTTGTTGCTCCCTGGCAGAAGAAAGACACACATTTCTGAGATTTTTTTTTTTTTTTTTTCTTTGACATTCCACAACAACCTCTCACAAAGTACTTTAATGTCATAATGCTGAAGGCAGACTTTGGTGCCTTCAGCTAAGTATTATATAAAGAGTTGTGTTTTTTAGTATCGTTGCTGGATTCCTCAGAGTTGTCACTTATTCTGAATATTATTGTGAGAATATTGTGTGAGCAGGACACAACCATTTCCTGCTCACACTGCCACACTCTGCTAATCATCAGAAAAGAAGTAGATCTTATGCTAAATCAAGTCAGATTTGAAAAATCTACATATTGTCAGACATTAAAATTTCATAATTAATTAAAAAAAGAAACGTCTTTTTTTGTTAGCAGAGCTCTGGTTAGCTGGCTGTGTGTTTTGGTTTTGTTTTATGCCTTACGTTTGTCTCCCCTCAGAATCACAGTAACTCCAGATGGCACGCTGTGGATCTACAACATCAGTAGGGCAGATGAAGGGAAATACACCTGCTTTGCTGAGAACTACCTGGGCAAAGCCAACAGCACCGGGCACCTGTCTGTTAGAGGTAAACTGTGGCTCCCCGTCTCAGTGAAACCTAACACTGTTTCCTCTGCACTCCGACTGGGTCCCTGTTGCCGCTTGAAGTTCATCCAATTCGTTTGCCGCAGATCTAATGTTGCCCATTATCATTGATGGAATGGACTCTGCTGCTATATGTAGGGCTGTAGTTCAGGTAGCATGTGAACTTTTGAGATGTTAATCAGACGCTTCCTGTTGCATAAGAAAAACACAGCAGGATCATGACAACTCATTTATGATCCGTGACCAAAAGTTGACCAAACATTTCAGCATTAGCTTCATCCGACCACAAACCTCGCCTCAAAAAATGTTGTAGCTTTTTTCCTAAGTGCATTTATTTAATTTCCAATCTGGCTTCTTTTTCTGTTTCATTTTGAGTAATGGCCTCCTCCTTTCTGAGTGACTTTACTGTTAACACGGGACTAGTTCAGTGTAAACATTAACAACTGCTGATATTTGGCATACTGTGTTGATGACTGTATGAAAATCAAGGCCCGGTGCTAGTTTGCACGGAATACATTTGCAACAAATTGGAAACTTTAGGAACCATCTGTGTAAGGCGCCGTCATTCACATACACCTTGAATATTTTATTATTTTGCAGATTAAAATGCCAACCTGGTTTGGCTTAATAGTTGTTTCTATGCCGCTCTTCTTTCTGTATTGCCGTCTGTCCCAGCTTTCGCTCTCAGGAATGAGAAGATAACTAAAGATCCCTAAAGAGAGAATCTCTACCACTTGCACTTTGCTTATATTATCTCTTAATACTTACATACATGTATTTAACTTGCAGATGCCACCAAAATCACACTGGCTCCCTCCAACGCTGACATCAACCAGGGGGAGAACGTGACGCTGCAGTGCCACGCCTCCCATGACCCCACCATGGACTTGACCTTCACCTGGGCCCTCAACGGAGTTCCGCTGGACCCGGAGAACTCGGCTGGGCCGTACCAGCGGGTGGAGGCGGTGAGCACCGTGACCCAGAGCCTCAGACCTCATTTCTGCGGCACAGCCTGAAGTCCTGATTGTAGAAGGACGCTTCAGTCTGCTGTGGGATCTCATTCTTTTATGATCCAGATGTCATGATTAGGCCTGTCACGATAACAGATTTTATCGGACGATAATTGTCCCAGAAATTATTGTAAATCATAACAATATTGTCATTTTGACCCTATTTTCAACTAACATGACGATAATGGCATAATAATCCAAGTACACCTCAGCCTATCACGATACATTTTACTGGATGATAAATTGCCCTAGAAAATATTGTGATAAACGATAACGTTATTGTTTTCAGGCAACTTTCAAGACATATATTTGTAATGATATAATACTTGAAGTTTGTCCCCGTAAACGCAAATAAACATTAATTTTGTTAAGAACACTGGAACTGGAAGACATTTTATTAAATATCCAAAATAAAGCAGCCAAATGCAATTTTCAAATAAAAAGGAAAGGAAAGCTACACACAACTGAAACCATAAGTAAAAAGGATTATGAAGTCTCCGTAACCAAATTCCCCTTCAAAAAATATGAATCATCTGAATGAAAAATATTGAGCTCAATTTTGAAGGTGACAAGGTGGAGAAATCGCGAAGAAAACGTATTTTGTCTTAGAAGACAGAACACCACACCTGGAATTCACAGCACAGTCGGCGCTTTCAGCACTGTTCTATTTTCAAGTATGGCTCTTCTATGAATAAGAATAAAATTACACTATGCATCACACAAAGGATTCAGCTGCATGTGACTAAAATAGAATGCTTGTTGACCTTACAGCAAAGAACCTTCACAGGAGGTGCTACATCTGGTTAGTTTCTTATTTCATTCATTTGTACTGAAATATTTTAATGTACTCTTACAGGCGGATGCTCCAAGTGCACCAGTAGCTGCATTTTCCGCCACAGATGTGCGCGAAACATTTCGGATATATTCCACTAATGTCGAATCGCCCCCTTCCTCCCCTCTCACGCCCTACAAGATTTTGTAACTGCGGAGTTGCGCAACGACAACCACATGTGAATAAACTTGTTGGAGCGATAAGTCATTAAGAACATATCGCCCATGCTCCAGCTACTTCCTGTCTTTTTCTTCGTCTCAACCATTGGGCTGTTGATCAAGTGACTCATGTGATGCGATACAGATGAAAAACCACCTCATTCTAGTGCAAGAAATTCGATAGAAAAACAAAAAACGAGGTGTTGTATTTTCCGAAAACACCGTGTTTCCATTAAGCAAATTTATTTTTGTAATTCCAATTTGTGCAATTATATGGTTAATGGAAACGCCCCTGGTGACTTCTGACTTGTTTTCCGTCGGCAGAGCAGAACCTAATTCCCGCTGTACTCCGTCTGTCCCTCTGTCCTTTCAGAAGGAAAACATCGGCGACCTGCTGATTGTAAACGCTCAGCTGAGTCAGGCCGGAATATTTACCTGCACAGCTCAGACTGTGGTGGACAGCGCTTCTTCTTCTGCTAAACTGGTTGTGCGAGGTGAGTAACAACAGAGCTTCTGACACCTGCTTCGTTTGTAGATAGAAAATGGGAGTGAAGAGAATCTTCAGGATGTAATGTTATATATATATATATATATGTTCTTCTTTTTATTAAATCGTTCAAAGTCCCACTGATATCGACCCGTTTAGCTGGTACTGAACAGAGTGGGAATGTTTAATGATGTTGAAAGTGTTGGGAAATGAGGCGGTTTCAGAGTGTTATGTCGATAATGGCATAATAATGCAAGTTCACCCTCTCAAAGATCAACACACGTTCATGTTGTAAAGAACACTTCTCACTGGAACTGGAAGACATTTTAAATATCTAAAAGAAAAACAAACAAAATCCCACACGCATCTAAAGCCACAAATAAAATGGATCATTTATCTGTAAACAAAACCGCTGTTAGAAAAATATTAATGATCAGAATGGAAAGAATCAGGTTCATTTTAATTATCATGCGGCTGATTGTGACGGGCTTATCGGTTCATCTTGATGTTTGTGGTTTAAACACTAAACTCACAGTCATACAGCCTTAGCTGCGGTTTGCTCTACATGTGGCCCGTCACATCTACTGGTGTTAAATATTCCATAAATAATTCACTTACATTTATGTGATACAAATTATTATTTTTTGGCATCTGCTGCTGAATTTCTGCAGTCGCAGAGACAAATTGCTAACCATGTTGATTTGATTTGAGCAGAGCTGAGGCGTGGAGTCAAAGCCCCGCTTCTGACTGATTCATGTGAATGCTGTGGACACAATGTGCTGTTTTGGTGCCCAGGACCCCCAGGACCACCCGGTGGTCTGCTGGTGAAGAACGTGGCCGAGACGTCGGTGGAACTGAAGTGGAGCCGTGGCTATGACAACCACAGTCCCATCGGCAAATACGTCATAATGGGTCGATCGTCTCTCTCGTCAGAGTGGAGGAAGATAATGACAGGTGTGTGATGACGTGGCAAAATCTCATCATGTGCAAAATCACTTTATGAGCCAGGAAGTGAGAGACTAATTTTTCAGAGGTTAGATGAGTGATTTATCGTCCTCTCACATTCAATAGAACCTCTCCACTCCGTTATTAACAGCTACAATGTAGCGCCGAGGAACTTTAGTTCTGTAAACTAAATGCAAAGTTTTAGCTTCCAAACTCTAGTTGACAATTACACTTGAACATCCACAGTGTGAATAGCCAGATCATCAAGTGCCGAACGTTCAGCAAAATACCATTCCTGTGTGCAAATTATTACTTCGCACGATAGAGTGGAAGTGACAGGGTAACAAGTAATAAGCCACATCATTTAATTTAAAGACATGAATGTAGAAAGTGTCACAACACTTAACACATTGACGTTTTAGTCAAATGTGATGGCATAGAGGTAGAAAACGAATCCATTTGGCTAACAGAAAAACCAGTCTGTCCTACCATTTGGAAATTAAAAACTTAAACACACAAGTTAAGCAAACCGTTGTGGTTCAACAGAACATTAGTTTTACAAGATGTTAAAAAGTGTTTTTATCATCTTGTAAAAATAGATGTTAAAAACATCAAGTTTTTAACATCAACATTTTCCAGGTCAAACAGAACATTGGTTTTACAAGATGTTAAAAAGTGTTTCTCCCTCATTTTTTGTTTTTTGTAAAACGCAAACATTATGTGCAAAATTACGAATCTTATTTAATGTTTTTAAAAGGATGTGTTCCTTTTAGAAATGCTCAAGAAAACAACTGAAAAAAACAACAACCTGCAAACAGTAAAAAACTTGAGCGGACTTCCTAATAATCTGAAACTTTGTTCATTTTCATTTCCTCCATCTGTCCCGGACTTTTCCAATGAAATGTCCTGGAAATGACTGTCTGTGTTTTGATTTTTAGCCTTCGTGTCATCAGCACATCGCGATAAAATGTATCTTCCCCAGGCGAGTTTTTTAAAATTTTTTATCGGTATTATGAATTATATGATGCGGCCCAGCCATACATCTGCTGTTCAGGCAGCGATGTGCGGTGCAGCTACGTTCTCTGCTGTTGTTTGTGGTTATTTAACGGGAGACCAAAGGTAATCTGTTGTTCTTTAAAACAACAAAATCTTGACACATTCCTTCTGTGTTCCACCTCGTCATTCGAAATGCGCCGTACTGGAAAGAATCAGTCCATAGAAATAAACCCTTTAATGTTCACACCAGAACCAGCAAACATCGAGGGGAATGCCGAGTCGGCGCGGGTGACCGGATTGATTCCCTGGATGGATTATGAATTCCAGGTCATCGCCAGCAACATTCTGGGCAGCGGGGAGCCCAGCATGCCGTCCCACGTCATCCGCACAAAGCAAGCAGGTAACGTCCCAAAAAGAGACCCCAGTCTCACACCGGCGCCCTGGCAGCCGTTTCAACGCAGAGTCATTTTTGCTGTAAATGAAATTCTCTAGAGCTGCCTAACCAAACCCTTGAAAACATGATTGAACTTAATAAATGATTATGGTACAAAATGAATGTGTTTCACGTTTGAGTAAAGACTCAAGAGTTGTGTCTGTGTTTTAGGGTTTTAAAACCATAGAAAGCCAACTCACTAGAGATACCGAGGCTGGAGAGCTTGTGAGGAAATAAATTACCGGACCTCTGACAACCAGAACTGTGCAGTTCTTAACTTCTGCAAATGTTAGGAAATATTTTGGTTCCAAGGCTACTTCTCCCTTAAATGCTTTAACTACTTTCCAGACAGATTGTACCTTTTAAGCTCCTCTACTTAGAGGTTTCACACGTTGTGTTCTATGTTTTCATGTTTGGATCACAGCGCCTACGGTGGCCCCAAGTGGACTCGGCGGAGGGGGAGGAAACCGCAACGAACTGATTATTACCTGGACGGTGAGTAGCTGGTCTTCAGCTTTTGTGTTGTCCAGGACTACACACTGTCTTATTATTCATGTGACATTCACAGTAGCGTGCTGCTCTCCAACAAAACCAAGTTTTATGATGATACTTTTTTTTTTTTTTTTGTCTTCCATAGAGGATTTATTGATAATATTTGAGAGAACGGGGTAGACCTTACAGGGGAACACAGGCGCAAAGAAAGGCTTTGAAATTATGATTTGTCGCATTAATAGCAAAGTTTCACACAATGGTTTTACAATTCCTGTCAATTTCACAAGCGACTTAATCAATAATCATATGCATACAATTTGGATTGTAATGATATCAAACAATTTTTACCTGGATTTAGTGGAAACTGTTATGTTTTGTCTTTTACGCTGCGATTCATCCAACCACACATTTCCAGACGCAGCTGTGTTCAAAAGGTCCCAGCAGTTTTACTCCTCATGCTCTACTGGAGAAGAAAAGACCAATATTTCCATACAGGACAGATTTTCTGTTATTTAGTTCTATACTCATAGAATGTATAGATCCAGAGGAGGATCTATACACAATGACTATAAAAAGTTACTCTTTATAGAGTGTTACTATAAACACTCTATAAAGTGTTTATAGTAACACTTTACTATAAAGTTACTCTTTATAGGGTAACTTTATAGTTACTCTTTATAGTGTTACTCTATAGAGTAACTCTGTAAAGAGTGTTAGTCAGTGTGTCTTAGTAGAAAAATGAATACATAGATTTTTTTTTCATCTTTTATATGAAATTCTTCATTTTTAGCACCTCAGTCCCCAGATTGAATCTGGCATTAATAAAAAGTGATCAGTGGGTAGAGTAGTTGTCTTGTAATCAGAAGGTTGTAGGTTCAGTGACCCACCTTAATCCCGCACATGTCAATGTGCTCCAATTCACTTTATCTCCAAATTGCCTACCAATCTGTGTATTGCTGTGTAAATAGGGGTGAAGTGCTTTGAGAGGACGCTTTGACAGGAAAGGCGGTCCATAAGTTTTGTCCATTTACAACTTTTATTTCATCGACACGAGCCGATGCTTTCATGACGTCATCGTCCCGCGCCTGCTGTCTCTGGCGCTCCAAGCTGCGCTGCAAAGCGACGGGTCATCGAGTGGACGTAGTCCGCTGGTAGAGGAGGAGGTTCTGTCTGCTATGGTTCCTGTTATCAGCACCGCCTGCAAACGTTAGCAGAACAGACGGCCTCCAGGGCCGTGTCTCTCTTCCTGGACGGCGACGTCTCGTTTCTGCCCCACATTGCACTAAAACTTTAGTCTTTCTTACTCTACTGTTGTCCAGCCATGTTTAATCAATGTCATTAGGCTATGACATTGTTAATACCTGATGACATGGAGTTCCTGTCAGGGATGCTGCCCCTTCTGTCATCGGTTGCTCACAGACACCAGCCACAGACAGTGGAGAAGGCGGTAAATTGTTTATTGGGGTGTTTTTTCCATAATTAATGTGGTAAAGTTCTAGTGCTTTAAAAAAGATAGTATGAGCCACGTTGTGTGGGTTTGCATGAGGCCAGATGGTTCTGGTGTGGCATATCTATTATATTCGGCAGTGGTTCGATGATGATGATGAAACCAGGTGGGGTGTTTGGGGGAACCACGGCTCCCGTCTCCAAGACGACCCAAACCAAGAACCAGACGAGGATTTTGGTTTTGAGAGGAAGAGATTGCGCAAGATTACACACAGGCTTGTCACAATAAATCAATTAATCGCATGATAAATTAAAATGAGTTCAATATTTTTTTTTTTGCATGATTTATCGTTTCTCCCTTTATACCAAAAACTGGATGATAAAAGTCTCCAGCTCGGTGCTTTGGAGAACAACTTTGTTTACAGAGAGTTCATAATTAATTTTATTAGTTTTTTTCTGTTGTTTATTTTGGATATTTAAAATGTTCTCCAGTTCCAGTGTTACATGTTCATTAAAATGTAAAGTTTATTCATCTTTGAGAATGTGTTCTTGCATTATTATGCCTTTACCATTATATTGCTTGAAAATTGTCCCAAAGCAACAATATTATCATTTATCGCAATAACTTCTGGGACAATTTATCGTCCAGTAAGATTTGTTATTGTGACAGGCCTAATTACACAATGAGTGGAGCCTTTAAAATATGTTTTGAGCCAGTTTGGCACAGACTGATTGCAACAGAAAGTAGATACATTTAGAGAAAGTTTAGATCGGTGCCACAACCAGAAGATCGGTCTTGAACCGCTTACACCTAGGTCAGGTCATTTTTAAACCGTGGTCCGCTGGCGCCCCCTCGTGGCACTGCATGGAAACGGCCGTTTACTTGTCGTAACGTGAGCTCAAAACTTAGCTTACCAAAGGACTGTGTTTATAAATAATAACGGATAAATGGCTTAAAACCGGATCACTCAAAAGAAAAACTGAAGATACCGCTGGAGATAAAACAACGCCAGAAATAGTATATTCGGTTGGAGGAAGCCAAGTCACACGTGCTGAGAGTATGGGTGTGACGTTCGTGAGCGATTCGATTCTTTTGAACGAGTCTCAGTTGGTCAGAACTGTTCTGTCTTTTACGACTTTGCTTGCTTATAATGCTCTGCTCTCACGGCAACAGCTAGTTATTTTTGATTTAATTAAAAATGATTTAATCTACAAATAAATACAATAGAAAAATACAATTGACTGAAAATGGTGGATAATTTTTATATTTAATGAGTTACTTTCTACCAAAGTAACTCAATTTTATTTTTCTTTTATTGCGTTTCTAAATTACAGATAGCCCCAAAATATTGTTAATGCATACAAACATTGGTAGTAAAGAACAGCTTCTTCTTTTTTGATTTCCATGTATTTGACATAATTGGAAAGTTTTGAATCCACACTTTCAGAATCTGTAAATAACTTGAAACGACATGAACACATGACTTTGTTGTGGCCAGTCCCATTTACAAAACAGCACTAACCTTCTCACTAGGATGAACAAAGAAACGACAATAATTAAGAGACTAATATTTTAATTTAAGGTTGTGTATTATGTTAAGATGTTGTGTTTTTGTGGGGCCATTTCGAGTCAGGTGGTCCATGAGGGTTTGTGAAATGGGTTAAGTGGCCCTCAGGCTGAAAAAGTTTGAGAAACACCGCTCTAGGTTATTGATCACTGTGGATGACCAATGTTGGCACATGATGATTCACCGGATCGGATGGACAGGCTAATAACGCGAACAATAACAACTCCAGCTCTGACGCTTTGTCCTTCTGGTTCTTGCTTTGTCCTGAATCGTCCAGCCCATGGCCAGGGAGTACCAGAACGGGGACGGCTTTGGCTACATTCTGGCCTTCAGGAAGAAAGACACGCCACTGTGGTCGGAGGTGCAAATCCCGCATGTGGAGTCCTCTCGCTACGTCTACTACAATGAAAGCCTGACGCCTTACACTCCTTTTGAAGTAAAGATCAAAGGGTATAACCGCAGAGGTGAAGGTCCGTTCAGCCAGCTCTCAGACGTCTACTCCGCAGAGGAAGGTGAGTTTTTCACTCCACTTCAGCTCAGCTTTGAACTCTCACCGATCATATTCTCATGAATTCTTGCAATGTTTGATCATTTGAGATCATCAATAGATCTAATTTAAAGTGTGATTAAATGCATTCAAAGTTGGGCTCTAAATATCTGCAGTGAGATCATTTTGGGGAGTGAAAAACATTCACACAAGTATTGTCAAAGGACCACAAATGCCACACTTTGTACATCTCTGCCATAGATGCTCACAGAAACTCCCCACTGTAAGAAGAACAGGAAAAGTCCTGCTCACCCCCCTTTACACATTGAAATAGTTTGACATCGTCTCCCTACGGCAATGTTCTCTTCCACCACGAGAGAGCAGCCTTGGCACAACCGTGAAATATTTACATGTTGTGTCAGTTTGCACATAAAATAAGACCTTAATTTATCCAGAAGAAATTGCTTTCTTAACTGTGGCAAAAGGAGGGTGACGGAGAAGGAGTTGTAACATTAAGCAGCATTTAAAATTACACAACAAGCCGATATAAACATAAAAGAACCCAATAAACTAGTTATCACTTGTTATCTGAGGAGATGAGAGTGTCTGATCTCTGGATTTCCTGCAGCAGATTTAAAGGACAACAAGCCTGTTACAAAGTTTTAGGAACGGATAACAAAATTAAGTTTGCAGATTAATTTGATCTTTGTCTGCAAACTGTCAATGTATTTAAAAAAACAGGGTATAGTCTAGTCAAACTCCCAGATTTAGACATTCAGGAATCTTAAAGGAGTCCCATCCAGGGTACAGATAGTTGTTTGTAAACAGCAATATATTTTTTTGTTGTTTTTACCAAACCACATGACTTTGGTCTTAAAGGTATTTATCTGAAGATTTCAAAAGGATTGTACTGAGACTAAGTTGAAGTTGTTGGAGGATACAAGTAGAGAATCGTGTCATCAACATAGAACTGTGTACATGAAACCACACCAGATTTAGCTGCTTTATTAGTAAATTGGACAGGATGGCGGGATCAAGTCTTGACCGCTGTGGAACATTAGTTGGTATATTACAATTTAGTTTGCTTTATGGAGTTTGTCGCCCCTCCGTAGAGCCAACTGTGAGACCTTCAGGCATCAACGCCACAGCACTGTCAGCCTTTGAGATCCAGGTGTCATGGGAACCCATCCAGCCGCTTAGCAATGGCATCCTAAGAGGATATGAGGTAAGCAGCTTCACTCACCCTGACATGGTTGCAAATCAAATGCCATGGTCATTTTTGTGTGTTTTCATGGGAAAACCAGCCCCCAAAGCACAGCAACCTGTACCAAATAGTTGAAGTGGTTTTATGGTCAACAAGTTGCCCCGTCAGGGCAGCATCAGAGAACCGAGGTGCATTTGGTAACCAAATATATGCATTTGTTTGTGTGAACCGTTTCAGTTTCTGGTAATCTGGTGGAATTTCTACGAAAGGAAAGTTGTTTGATGAAAGAGCCAGCAGCTCGGTTCATATTAGTGGATAATAAATCACTATCTATTCTTTCATCGCTGGTTATGCATATTTGACCTATTGTAAAAGGTGGACTGATTGTTTATTACTCCACATTGCCATAATCCAGGCTCACATTATCAGCTTTTTTGGTTCCAGTCCAGTTCAGAGCAAAGGCAATTTTTTTATTAGTGGCAGAAAAGCTGATGTCAGCAGCTGATTACTGGTTGATAAAATTATGACAATCGATTTTTATTTCCCTGTTTGTCAACCTCATCTGGTCATTACATGTGCACTGCAAAAGCACAAAATGACACCCAGCATTTTTGGTCTAGTTTCTAGCTCAAATATCTCAGTAGACTTTAAATAAGAAAGTTAACTAACTTAATTCCAAAAGTAACTTTTCAGCAAGATATAGAAGCTTGTTTAAAATAAACAATTTCTTAATATTGATTAAGTATTTGTCCCATTGGCCGATTATTTAACTTGTAAAATTCTTATTGGTGAAATTATTTGCCATTGGAACTAGAACGTTTTCATCAATATTAAGGAATTATTTACTGAAATGAGCCCCTGTATCTTACTGGAAAATTACTTATGAGTTAGTTTTGTCTTATTTCAAATGTATTAAGATATTTGCACTGGAAACTAGACCAAAAATACTGCGAAAGATTTTGTGTTTTTGCAGTGCGAAGACCGGAAAACCAAAACTACGAATGAAGGGGCAGAGGAAACCTAAGTGTCTGCATTCTGCGTTTGTCCTCAGATCCGATACTGGCGGCAGCACGAGAGAGAGGCGGCCGCGGACCGGGTGAGGACGGCCGGGCTGCAGCCGACGGCCCGGGTGTCCGGCCTTCGACCGAGCACGCGGTACAACGTGGCCGTTCTGGCGTACAACAGCGCCGGCACGGGGCCTCCGTCGCCTCGCACCGCCGTCACCACCAGGAAACCACGTACGGCCGCAGTTCTCCGCTGGCAACGCACGCATTCCAATCCAACACCACTCAGCCCTGTGGAGCTCTTAGGCTTTCACAAAGTGACTTTACGAAAGTCCAGCATTCGCTTTAGTACTTCAGCTTCCTGCAATTATTTATTTTTTTTTCTTTTCTGTTAGAACCAAACAAACAAATTACAATACACAATTCTTTTTACACATATACACCCATCAACACATTTAGAGATATAGTGCATCAAAAAAAAAAAAAAAAAAATCAATCAGAAATACAACGCAGCAGTTTCAGCCCTTCTTGGTTGCTTTTTCAACATTATGAAAAAAGTTTAATTGAAAATGAAACTGAAGAACAATCCCAACCAAGTCAGCCAAAAAAAAAAAAAAAAAAAATCATTGTTTTGTGCACTTTTCTTTGAGCATTGAAAACACAAAGCAATTACAATTAGTAACAATAAAAATTGTATGGAAGTGTAAAGCTAACTGTGATGACAGTCTGGACGTTTCCTGGTCACCTTTAGTCAAGGCAGACTTTCTATACCTTAGCTTATGTGTATATTATATATATATATATATATTATATGTATATATGATGTATATATATTATATGATCAGATGCCAACAAAATGGCATCAGATCCTCTGAGTCTGAATCTCTGAGCAAATGCAGTCCAACATGTTCATTTTCTTAACTTTGTCGACCCATATCAGAAAACTGGATCCTTTTTGCCATTTTCCAAACCTGCCTTAGTTTATTTTAGTATTTTGAATCCACTATTTTTAACGCCTGTCCTTCGATTTAAGCTCCCAATCGTCCTCCGGGCAACGTGTCAACTGAAACCAAAGGCTCTGAAGTAACGCTGAAGTGGAGTCATGTGACAGCGATGCACAACGAGTCAGCCGTGTTGGGCTATAAGGTCAGTTCTCTGAACACAGGAAGTCTAACCGGTCAGCGCTGACCTCAGCTGCAGCTCAAAACAACAACTGGACAAAGGAATTTCTTCCATTTTGGTTACTTTTACTTTTATGCAAATCCTCTGTTTCCAAAATGCTCTCCTGTCCCTGTAACGAAAGTGAATCATTATTTCAGGAGACTTTATGGATGCAGTCATGCTGTTGAAGATCCTGCCTCGCCGTTTCCCCATGAAACCTAATGCTGCTTGTTGTTTTTTTTTTATTTTTTTTAATCTTTTTTAAGAGCTGCTTGCGTTGCTGTTTTTCAGATTCTGTACAGACATGAAGACCAGACTGTAATGAAGTTTCTGGACAAGTCGAAGACGTCAGTGACTCTGCCGCTAACTAAAGACTACGGCTACGCGCTGCTGGAGATCCGGACGTGGGGCGAGGGCGGAGACGGGCCGTCTCATGAGGTTATCGTGTCCCAGGACTCTGGTAAGATGTGACAGCCTGAGAGACACCTTTCACTATTGACAAGCAAATTGAGATTATTAGAGGAAGCAGAAGAAGTTACCATGAACACCCGCTCGTCTTTTCCCCCTTTAAACTGTTTTCCCGTCTTTCTCCTTTTTTCCATCCATCCATTTTCTAACACCCTTGTCCCTTAGTGGGGTCAGAGGGCTGCTGGTGCCTACCTCCAGCGAACGGTCCTGGCGAGAGGCGGGGTCAGCCTGGACAGGTCGCCAGTCTGTCGCAGGGCAACACAGAGACAGACGGGCTTTTTATACCATGTCTGTGTCCTTTACGTTTGAAATAAACTACACGCAAATTTGAATAAAATCTTTTTAGATATATATACATATCATCTGTGACACTTCGCTTGTGAAAGTAAATCTGTTTGGCTTCTCCATGGTATTCAAACAACAACGCTGAGGGCCTCACTGCCAGACAGGACATGGTAAAAAAAAAAACAGAAGTGGACAGCAATAAATCAAATAATCACATGATAAGTTAAAACAAACTCAATAGTTTCCATTTGGATAATTTATCATTTTTCTCTTTTCTCTCTGTCAACAATTTCAATGATAAAAGTTTTCACTTTGGTGCTTTGGTCTCAATTTCCCATTTTTTTCGAAGAACAGTTTTGTTTACAGATGCGTCATAATTCATTTTATTTGATGTTTCCGTTGTATTGTTTGTGTTAAATGTTAATTAGACTTTAAAGTTTATTGATCTTTGAGAATGTGTTCTTGCATTATTTTGTCATAACCATTATGCTACTTGAAAATGGTCTCAAAACAACAATATTAGCGTGTATTGCAATAACATCTGGGACAATTTATCATCCAGCAGAATTTCTTCTTGTGACAGGCCTAATTGTACCAGTTTTTAGTTTTTAACTAGTTTTTGTCCGTTGTACCTTTGGCAAGTCGAAATACAATAAAACCCAACAACTTAAGAACAGTTGACTGTATGTACTAAAGCTCAAACCAAACAGCTGAGATTCTTTCCTCCATTCAGCCCCACAGACACAGAAAAACACCCTGACCTACACTGAACCGTGCTGCTCTCTCTCTCCATTTCACAGGAACCGGAATGATGGTGCAGAAGGACGCCTCCTCCGCCCTGACCAGCTCCCTCCTCCACATGGCCACTGGCCCGGTGCTCTTGGCCCTCAGCCTCCTGTGATCTGTCTGTTACTGTTAGTGAGGCGAAGGCTCCAGGTGGACTTTAGATTTCATTCCTAATAATAACAGTTTTAACATCTCAATGCTGTGGAGGGAACCAGAACTTACAGCTTTGGGTTCTTCATGAACATAAGCTCTTACGGTACAAACAGAACCGAGTGAGTGGATGGTTAGCATCGTCAGCTTCTAGATGTGTGGTCTGAAATTCACTCTCAGAGCAGCTCTCTACATCGTTTAATTTGGCAAAAAAAAAAATCTTTCATCTGCTGCAGTTGTTTTCTGCACGTCAGGTCTCACCGTCTCCCCGGTATCCTGGAGGTGCATGGAGCAGCGTAACCCGACGGGATGAAGGCTGCATGTTGTCCCCTCCATCCGCTTGTCTCCACGCCAACGCCGCTGCAACTCCAACTTTAGAGAGGAGGGTCTTGATTGTTTCTGTAAAACCAGGGACTAAGCACACGCTTTAAACTGGTTAAAGTTGAGTTGAAGCTTTTGAAATGCTGCCCATTGTGTTTTTTTTTTAGATATTTTTTTTGTTTTGTTTTTTACTTTTTGCCCTAATAAGCATGGCATTCTGGGGTTAAGGCAGTTTCACTCTGCATTCACAAATATTTTAGGGAGGATGATTGGACAGCTGGGGCGGTCAGCTCTAAAAATATCATGGCCGTTCTGAAACCAAGAAAATCAGAATTTTGTACTGTGATGAAAAAGAAAAGAGTTTTGTGTAACAAACCATTGTAGCCGCCAGGTTAGTGCCTCAGCACCGCAGAAGAAAAGGATTTGTTTCTGTTGTGCTCGTATTTCAGATCAGCTCACAGTAGCAAGTGTTAAATACAGAAACATAGGCTTTTGTCTTTAAGTTAAAAAAAAAAAAGTTTACGCCTTCAAAATAACAGACGTTCCCGCTACGGTATATTAGAAAAAAAAAAAAAAGTCCTTTCTGCCATTTGCTCTGACCGCAACAATCGGACGGACCTTTAAGCCGACTCGCTTTATTTGTGTTTTTGTCTCTGTTGTAACCGAAGCAGACAGCAGAGCACGTCAGCTCTGTTTATCATTGATAGAATTGTGCCTGCAGTGTAAAAAAATTTTTTATGTCTGATGTGTTTATTGCCGATCATTTTCTCCCTCTGATAAGGCTAATCAGAGGGAGAGACGAAAGAGTTGTCAGTACTACTGAGCTGTGATCAGGCCACCGGCGCTGACGAAACACGTCTGACCCTCTGCGGTTCCCAGAACCCGCCGAGCCTCCAGAACACTCGCCGCCTTCTGTTGTTTCTGAAAGTTCTTGCTGTTATTTATTTTTATTTTTTGCCTTATTTATTTCAATGTGTTGATTTTTTTTATTTATATATTTCTTGTTTTGCCGAGAACTCATTTTTTTTATTTGCACGATTTGTTTTTGTCAAAGTGTTTGCACTATCTTTTATTTGTTATGCAGGATTTAGTTCAGGGGTGTCCAAAGCGTGGCTGGGGGGCCATTTGTGCCCCTCCCACCCCAAAAAATTGAAAGTTGTCTGTTCTTCTTAGGTAACAGTCCAAAGTCCTTTTTATGTTTTAGATCTTCAATTATATTCATATTTCATAAAAGTTTGTTTATTGTTGAAAAGGTGAAAGAAGAGACAAAAAATCACAATAAACTTTTCTTTTTTTTATTTCAGGAATTTTGTGACTCATCTGTAGTTTAAATTTGATTTACTTGAGTGGAATTTCCCAGAGTTGCTGTTATGTAACTTCTGCACTGACTGGAAAATGCTACTATAGCCTATTTATCCAAACATCAGCGCATAGTGCAGATATGAAACCGCTTCAGTTGAGTCATGTATGTCCAATCAAATAATTATGATCTAAGATATTTAGCTTATTTTATCGTCTGAATAAACAGTTATTACTGGTAGTCATCTGTGACCATTAGCCTCTGATCTGAGTTCATTAACAGGCAGGAAGTTGTAGAACAGCCTGTTTGTACCACCAAGCTCTCATCTGAAGCAGTCAGCAAAGCTACTGCTTCAGATGTAGCAGTAGCTTTGCTGCTTCTCTTCAAGAGAAGAATGAAGCACTTACAAGAAAGTTTGCATGGTGTAAATGTTTCCGTCAAACTCCAGATGAAGTCCTAGTTGGACTTAACCTCACAGGTGATTTTGTGAGTCTGACCTGTTGTCAACCTGCAGTCTTTACATAGTGACAGAATTCTGAAGGAAGACTGCAGAACTGATATTTCAGTCAAATACAAAAAAAGGCAGAAATGTCACCTTTTTTACAGTTTTGAGGGCAAACCTTTAATTTATCGTTGAGTTGTGCCTAAATCCATGAACGTCTTCGTATTTAAACGGCTTTGATGACCAGACTTGTTTGCTTTGCTGGTGGTTGGATAATAGACTACTTGATTGTACGTGCAAATGCTTTATTTGATCATTTCAACATATTTTGTGTTGCAGTTTTGTGATTTTGAGTCAGTTAGTTTGTGATGTATCAGGAAACGTTTCCTGTAGTCAGCGATGCTTAGGGCTGGTGTTGGTGGTGTCAGGTGGGTGCAGTGTAATGCTGCTGTTGGTTATCTCCAGCAGTCGGTGTGAAGTTACAACCTGGGAAACATTTTCTGTATTAGCTGGGGAAAAAATGAAAGATGGATTTTTTTTTCTAGACATACATAGTCTATATTCCTCTTAGTGCTTACATTTTCTAAAGACAGTAGGTTGCCATTTTGCCTAAGAGTTAGTTAATTTGGGCTCTATTCAGAGGCAACATGACCCACCATTCAGCCCCTCATCCAGAACAGCTTATGAAATACATAACATGTTTATACATGACTTTTAACATCTGCTCTGTCTTCCACTCCTAAATGTAAAGCATCACACAGCAGTTGTCAGAGCCACTGAATGTAGTTACGGTGTGTGTCGTTGTGCTTTATACTTTGTACAGTGTTTTTTTTATTTTTTATTTACGCCTTCAGTGTTCAATGCAGAGCCGTAAGGATGTGTGACCATTTATAGGAGCGTTGGCCAAACAGACCTGACTGTATGCTTAGTGTTTACCTGCCTCCAGGTGGTTCCAGTCACAAGCTTGAATCAGTTCTGGCTTATTTTTCCTTTGGGTCTTTTTTATTATTGTTATTATTATTATTGTAACTGAATGGAAGGGGCTAGAAGATTGCTACATGTAAAGTTGTTTTTAAATAAACACATTCGAATTATATTTGAGCAAAGTGTTTATTTTCTTTCATGTCAACTCATAAAAATCACTGCCTGACAGAAAAACTCCAATTTCTTTTCAATTTTATTTTATTCAAATAAAATTCAAGTAACCCCCACAAAGTTGGTGAATTCAGTTCAGTCCAAAAATATGTTAATTCCAAAAGGAAATCAAATGTTTTTTGCTACTTGATGGACAGGAAGGATTTCTTATACAAACACACAATTATGTCCATATAAGACCAAAATATCCAACTTGAAGAACAGAGAGAATTAAAATAATGTTTTTTTTTCTCTGTTTACCAATAAAAAAAAATCATCCATTTCAACAAATTCATACACAATCCAAGTGGATGATGTTGGTTATGAATTCATCACATTAAGTTCAGCTCTGTCTGTCCTCTGATTCACAACAAATGCTGTTTGAAAAACCAAAAAAAAAAAAAAAACCCCACATCAAAACTATAGTGAAAGACAGTGAGTTCAATCCATGGACATGGACAGATTCAAGCCGTCACACTGAGCATGCATGTGGTGACAGTGGGAAGGAAAACTGCTTTAACAGGAAGTTGGTCAGCCATCTGCCATGACACAAAGAGAGAAACACAAGCACAAGAAAAACTCATTCAGCTTTTTGACGTAGAGAATTTGAACTTTTATGTCCATCATATTTGCTGGATGTAGCATTATGAAGCGTTTATCTGCTGATTTAATACCAACAAATAGCATCTGGATCTGAACGGCAGGAAAGCCACAACATTCAAAAATATTCACTGATTTAGTCATTAACCAAGACTTATTGGAATTGCAAGAACTTTTTTTTTCCTGATTGTGTGTATTAAATTTAAAAAGTGATTATATTAATCACAAAGCCTCAGATAAATGACATTTTTTAAATTGTTCCACCTTAAGATTAAAGTAATGTTTCTAACTTTTTAAATCTTTCCTCACTTTGACCGTAAAATGTAAATAGAAATATAAAACGTTTCTTTTACCGTGTTTTATTTTGTTTTTAAAAATGTCAGAAACTATCTTATTGATTCAATTAATTAGTTATGATGTCAAACAGGAAGTTTGGCATCATAACGTCTGAATCCTGAAAGGTTATTCCAGTTTTTCTTTAAGGATGTGGAAACTCATGCAACCATCACAAAGACAATAAAGCTTTATTGTCTTTGTCCATAACAGCATCTCAGTTATTACAAAAAAATAAAATAAAATAAAAAACTCAGGTAAGTTTGTGATTGCTATTTTGTGAAACTCTACGTGTAAAACTTCTTTGTCGGCTGTAATGTAGTTTTAAAGTTCAGTAAGCCGGCAACGTAATTATGTTTGTTTTTAATTATGGTGTTCCACATAAACACCACATAATGTAGTGCTTATGTGGAACTGCCCCTTTAATTGTAGCCCCCCTTTGGCTCATTAAATGCTCCTGGCTCCAGGGTCAAAGTTCATCGGGGCGCAAATCAACATTCCCCGCAGGAAATTGCAAGCTTCCTTCTCAGAAATTTATATCTAACTCTTTACTAGTCCTGTTTATTTTATCACCTTTCTTTGTATCGTTTTCATTTATAGAGATGCTGTATAAACTGATTACACCTATCGCTGCTCCCAGCCTGATACTGCCGCCCATTTTCCCAGACTTCCAGATGTTTGACCGCACTGCCCTTGAAGTCTGGTTATTAATCAATTTCATCAGCTCTCCATCACGCCGAGTTCTTATCAGCTGCACTTTGCCACCTTCTATTAGTCATTAATAAGAATAATATAAATAAGAACCCTCTCTAGTGACGGTAGGACTCTGCCTTGTTCCTCGTGAAGAACGGTAACGATTTTTGTCTTATGCGCAAAGAGAATGTTTTTACTTAGAGAGAAATTTAATTGGTATTTTTATATATATATATATATATATATATATATAAATTTCTACTGAGATCTCTTTGCAGAAAAAGAAGCTCTAAAACCATTTTGCATGCAAAATTGTCAAATTTTTAATAAGCTGGACATCTGAAGATGGGTTCTTGGTATTTAAGCTATTCTTTAATCTAACACAGTCATACATCTGCTGTTACAGCGTGCAGAAAGTCACTGCACGATCTGAACCCACATTTATTCTGCTTAGGGAGCCACCGTCTCTTTCCATTTCATAAACCTGTTAAATGACTTGTCCTTCAATGCACTTACACACTTGCATTCTTACTCACAACAACAATTGTTCGCTTCCAGTTGTGTGCATGTCGAGAACAACCTTGTGCAAGCGTGTGTGTGAATTGCATGTCGATCATGTCTGCAGCGACCAGTTTGTAAATGGACATCAGTCAAGCTGTCACTCATTTCCCGCTGATTAAATCAGTCCCAGCAGATTCAAGAGCAGTGAAACTGCAGCAGCCATCAGCACCTGAATATGCTGTATAGCAATATTCATGTTGTTGTTTTACTGCATTTTTTTTTCTTTCAAAGGTTGCACTTGTTTCCTGCTTGTGAATAAAGTTGCTGACAGATGATGCAGAGATTGCATGCCATTTCTCTGCCTCACAGTAAGAAAGCTGCTTGTCCAGACTCTGCATGCTGATGCACAGGACACAATGAGAGTTGGAAAGATTATTTGCCTATAAGTTTCTTACTTGTCAGCATCCTTAATTGTTAGAATTTGTGCTCCTGGCAGGGAGAGCCTGGATGCAATTCAAGGCAAAAATAAATTAAATCTGTATTTATACAAAGAGTACAGAATGATGACTGAGGAAAGGAAGAATACAAACGCCACCATATTTTATTGGTTCATAACGACATTGACCTGGATTCAAGGTCCTCCACAAAGTCACAGCTGAAGAGTCACAAAATAAGTTTTGTTAGGATTCTTATGCAATTTAAAATGTTGAATTGAATGTCAGAAACTGTTTACTTCCTTTTGCTTTTGATAGGTTTGTCGCACTTAAATGTTTCAAATCATTAAACAAAATTTACTGCCAGACAAACATAGCCTGAGAAAATACACAATGCAGTTTTCAAATAACAACTTAATTTTTCTAGGTAGAAAAAAACCCAAACCAACCTAAGCCAGTAAGAAAAAGTAATTGCACCTTAAACAAAGTGACTGGTTTTCTCACCTTTGCCTGGAACAAATTTTTGTGAACTTTACATTGCTAAAGAAAAATCTTGGCCCTCTTTTCTTTTCAAAATCCTTTTATTTCAGCTACATTGGAGGTATTTTAAAGACATACAGTTTTTGTTTAGGTCATACCATAGCATTTCAATTGGACTCAAGTTTGGGCTTTGACTAGGCCATTCTAAAAGCCTTTAAGAGCTAGTCTTCTTGGTGTTCTTTAGACCATTCTTGTAATTCATTAACCACGTGAGCTTGAGAATAAGGTCACAAGCTAAAGATCAGACAGTCTCCTTTAGTGTTCATGGTTCCATCAGTTACAACAAGCTGCTGAGATCCTGGAGCAGACCATCCAGGTTGTCCCACCACTATATTTAAATAAAGGATTGATGTTCTACTTCTGATGCAGCTTCTTCCAAAAATACTCTTTTGCCTCATCAGTCCCCAAAATATTTTCTCAGAAGTGTAAAACATCAAGATGTTCTCGTCTCTTACAGCTTTATAGCATATAGATAATCTAAAAGGATTTTGTTTTATATGTGCTTCATTCATTCTACTTTTCTACTTAGTAAAGTAGAAAAGTCTGTTGGTACATTTTGTTTTGTCAATTAGTTGACTAAAAATAATTTGATGGATTATTTTGGCTTTTTATGCTATAACCTCTCAAAGCTTGGACATCAAAGTCACAGTGAACATTGAAAGATGCAGTGAACACATTTTTTCTGTATTCAGAGAAATGTGCATTTTCTGCTCTCTTTCATTCATGGTTTTCCCATGACAACTGTTTTTTTTTTTTTACACATCCTACATTCACCCTTATTATGCTTGCTTTTTTCTTGAGAATAAACATATCCAACTCTTCTAGTGTTAAGTGCTTTCCAGCTGTACTTGCTAAAAATGCTGTGTGCTGTTCAGTAGGTTATGCACATTTTTTGGAACAAAGCTATTAGAGATAACACTGAAGCTGTGACAGAAACCTGGAGCAATAAACTAAGCAGACTGTGAAATAATAATTATAAACATGTTTTAGCACTTCATAGAGCCAAAAGGAGGACGCTTAATAATTTTTGGAATTGCTTTTCAGTGTTATTTTGGTGTTATATTCTTAATGTATTTTGACCTTAAACATAAAAAACTGGAATGTGCTCCTCAAAGTAAATCCTTGGAATAAAAATCTCAGTATTACTGAATTCAAGGCAGTTTTCTGGACATAAATTAGGAAAAAAATACTGATTGTTTATCTACTTATCTGAGACTATTGTCTTAAATCTGCAATCCCAAGCTTACAGGGATGATTTCTGGCTCACATGATCAGCCCTGGACCTCATGTCACTCATTTGATTCTGAGCAGCTTCACAAACACAAACACTGCCTGTGGTGGTCTGCGTTGTAGCTGCGGTATATTTTCTCATGCTCACAGTGTTCTGTGTTTAGATAGTGTGTAACCCAGCAGAGCTGCTTTAAAAGCTACTCCTACTCCAGGTTTGTGCTGCACTTTTATCCTACCTGTGCACTTAGAGACTGATTAATTCCTCTGATATTGGGAGAAGGCAAACTGCTGCTTTTATTTTCCAGATCAAAAAGGCGCACCGTGAGAAGCCAACAGTGCTTCAGGAAGTATTCCTTTTTTGAACGTTATTAGTCAAAAAAGGAATGTAGAAAACATTTTACATTTACTGCCAACGCTAAAAAGATGTATAAAAACCTTTTAAATTAATTCATCTGGATATGTTCTTCCCCCTGCATTACAATCCTCAGAGTAATGTGATGGGCAAAAGAATTGAGTCTTAACCTATCCTGTTTGTTGAATTCTTTGTCATTATTTTCAGAAGTAATAATTTAAAGCCATTTCTTGATTTTTAAAAATCAATGAACACACGCATGACATCAATAGCATTTTGTTGCCTTTCCTACTTTTTGAAGAGTCGAAGTAAAATTTATCTTTAGGTCACATCGTATTTATACCACAGGGAAATGGGACATTATGCCTTGTTAATTAAAAGTTTGTATGTACGAATATTACATACTTCAAACATAAAATATAAAAAAATAAAATGCTAGTTCTATTTATTTTAATTGGGTTGTTAGAGGTGCCACAGTAATAAAAAAAAAGATTTATATTACAACATGAGCTTATTTGCCATCGTGTAGAAATACATGTACATTTAGGAGATCAGGCCTTCTTGTTTGTATTTGCTCTGAACTTGTTAATATTTACGTTCTGAGGTCCTACCAATGACAAGCAACAACACCAATGTCTGTTTGTAGTTCTAATCAAATAAATATGACAACATAAAAAGAGCGGCTGATTAAACATTAATCATCTTTGATTAAAATATCACTTGATCCTCTTGGAACTTGTTTTGCAGTGCTCCAACAAAGAGACTCCATTTTTTTCCTACTTATAAAACATGTTGTTTATACTTTTTTTCATAAGGAAACAAAAGAATCCAAGATGCCAAGAAAAAAACAACAACAACATTGTCTGCAGCTGTCTTCCACACTGAACCTTGGCAAAAACCTACACTCCCACAGCTTGCTCTCCAAGGATTACAGATAAAACAGCAATCACTGCTGCACCACTTCTAAGGAATAACACACTGGGAAAGACACACAGAAAGAGGAATTCTGATGGATTTCCTGCAAGAAAGATCAAAACCGAAATAAACATACACAGATAGAGTTTTCTTATAAATGTAAATTGTTCTCATGTTTATGCCACATTATCTTCACTTATTCAAATACACAATTGAAACTTTCAAGGCATTTTAAAGGAACGTTTAAATATTCTTCATCAGGTCACTGCATTGAAACACAATGCCTCGCAAAAGTATTAATACTCCTTCTGCTTTTACATATTTTGCTATGTTACAACCACAAATCTACATTATTTTGTGATTTTATGTGACATGAAAATACAAAGTAGCACATATTTATTGAAAAGAAAAAAGGATTCATGGTTTTCAGTTCTTTTTTTAACAAATAAAACATGAAAAAAACATTTGCATTTATATTCAACCTTTTGATACTTTCTAGATCCATCTCTTGAGGACAGTACATGTCTGTTTAGCTATGCAGATGTCCAGGGACTGAAATCTCATCTCATTAGTCTCATCTAATCTTTTGCTAAATGGTTTTGGCCAAATTGCAAATGGATCTTCGTGTTCCTTTCTTTAAACAGTGGCTTCGTTCTTGCCATTCTTACATAAAGAGCATTCAAACTAAACTGCAAATCTATGCACGTCCTCCAGAGTTTCTAAAGATCTTTTTGGGTGTCTTTTTCCTCAATGATCTCTTTTCCAAGCCTGTGTGTTTAAGTGGACAGCCCTGTCATCACATTAAAATGACCAATTTGTGCCTTTATGTTTTGTGGTCCTAAGATTCTTGCATGTTTTTGGTGTAAATCATGCCTCTCTAAAACAAATTGAAATGCATCTCCATTTCTTACAGAGAAACATTTAAAGGTCACATGCTTTCAAGGTTTCCAAAATAAACATTACTCATGAAAATTAGATTCTCCAAGGCTGAAGTGTTGCTTGAGCCGCAATCATTAGCCTACCTTTTCTTGATGTTGGACTGTCAGTCTTGCTGGCAGAAAAAAAAAAGAGCAGATAGTCAGCAGCCGTGCAAGAGATGAAAAGACAGGTAGGACGATGCTTTGTAATGCAGCCAGGGTAACGCAACAACATCAAAAAGGTGCAGCGGGGAAAAACGAGGAGAGAAACATTGTGGTGATTGGTGTTTGTCAGATATACACAGTATTATTGAGCAAGGAAAGCGTGTAAAAATATCAGAAAAAAATGATAACTGAATTTGTAATATTGCTGTCTTGTTTTGGATATTAACATCTTGACACACCTCATAAATAAGGAATACCTCATGTCTTTATTAATGAGGCTGAGATAGCCTTCTTTTGTCCTGATGTTGTCTACTGTCATGGATGGGAGCCACCTTAGATCTATGGGTTTGTTTGCTGTTCCTGTCTTTTTTCTAATCGCTCTAAAAATACCCTGCTTTAATATTTGTGGGCCAGCATTTTAGGCATTGGTTCGTGTGTCAGAAGGACCTATTTTTGGATGAGATTAATGGTTGCAAATTAAAGGTTGTGTTTGGGTGGATTTAACTTCTGTTTAGGAACCAGCTCTAGTATTTCTCTCAAACTGCAGGAAGTCTGTGATTCTTGGAATCTGTGTCTTAAATCAGGACACATATAGACAAAGAAAGCTATGGAGAAGTAAAGAGATTATAAAGAGCAAATCCTACAGGAGTAATGATACAAGCTAGAGCAAAAAAGAACTAAACTAAAGATATATCTAGGAGGCAAAACACAGGGAGTAGAACTACAAAGGTGCAGATACATTTAATATTTCAAGTTATGTGGCAATGTAGTTATTGTACATCTTCCAAAGGTTTTCTTTTATCTCTACAGTCAAATAGATGTTTTTCTGCAATAAAAACATGAGTTGAACTTTGCTTCCCTTTGGTTCTTATGCAGTTAGGCATCGAATGGTTGCATGGCATTTGAACAAGTACTTTTCATCCAAATAAAGGATGAGCTCTACCTGTCATATGACTTAAAAAACTGTAGTAGTTTTGAAACATATATTTTATCAAAAGTCTTGGCATAACTTGATGCTTTTATGCCTTTATTGGAGTTGTCTGGTTCTCTTCAGAGCTTGTTTATGATTTTGATGAAGTAATGGTGTAGTAAATCTCTAACATTTCATTAGATTTGTTTGGATTTTATTAGATAAAAATATCTCTATGCTGCATAGATGATTTACTCCTCTTGCTTGATGTTTGAGGCTGAAAGTAAAAATAACCCTTTCAGACTAACTAACTCTGAATTAGTTGTTTTTCTTAAATTAAAATACATTTTAAAAATCTCTATAAGGCCTTTTTATGGGGAAAAAAGTAAAATATTATGTAAAAATAGCAGTTATGAGGTGTGGCATAATGCTAAAGTTATAAAACTCTGAATGTAGATTTCTGCAATGAAGCAGCAGAACAGCATGTTGTTAAAGACATTTTTTTCTTTTACAGATTTAAATGAAAAGACTTATTCTCCAGTAAAGCTTTCCTAATGTCCCTAGACTTTATCCAGCTAGTTAGTTATTACAGATGACTTATTATAGCTGTTCATTTAAAGTACCTGTAAGAATATTTACAATATCCCATCAGTAGTGTAGGTAAATGTATCTATATCTCTGTATTGTGTCCTTCAAGAATATATGAACAACGAAAGCTGAACTAAACCCACAAAATACATGTGCTCAGGAATGACCACAACGAAAATGCAGTTAATAACTTTAAATATGTCTTTTGACATCATAGACTGAAAAAAGCTTGTGTTCATAAATTGTTGGTTTTCAGAACAAAGTGGGACCCTTCTAATCAGAGATGGTGGTGCTGGTGGCTAAAGACGCGTGAAAATGAGCTAAAGTTGATTGATAGTCACTTCACTGGGTAATAAGAAACAAAGGAGCGAGACATGGAGGTGGGGAAAATGTAATGAAACAACATGAATCCCATTTGTTTGAAACTTGAAAGCTCTGAGCATTTTGTTATGAAATGACTTCAAGAATGAGAAAGTTGTGATAAAAAATTAAACATTAAAAATGGCAAGCAAGGCATCTTGTGCTGCTACACCGACAGCCACGGGGCTTTGGCGCCTCAGGAGTCCGACGAAACGCGCCGCATTCACCTACTGCAGCTTTCAGCTTTCAGATAACAGCATTGTGGAGCAAAACGAAAGCTTTGTTGTTCAGATAGTGGAGTCGGTTTGTGTGCACAGCAGTTTCTGGCTTTGTCTCAAAGTGACAGTGAGCCGCTTAGCAGCAGCACAATCAGCCACAAGGACACTGAGACATTGGCCTTGTTTTTCTTTTTTTTTCCTCCACCCCATTTTCCTTTGCTGTGTTCAACATCTCTCACCCTGAATCTTGGGGATTTACTATCCAGGGATTGTAAAACAGCAACTTAAACACTGTCCATTTCAGGATTGCAGTGGTGAATTTTCATAATCTATAATAATGAGGTTAATTATTGATAAATGTTGCCGGATGTCACATTTCAGTCCTTTCAGTAAATGAAAGAACACACAAGGCAAAGAATAATGCACACATATTCATACTTAGGGGCAAAATTAGAAAGACAAGACAATATTTTGTAAGTGTGGATAGAAGACATAGTGCAAACTTTATGCAGAAAGAGTACAGATCAGGAATTGAACCCATGACCTTCCTCCACTCAGCAGTTCATGGCTTATAGTTGACTCATACTGTTTACTGTTAACTTGTGTTTCATCCAAAGTCAAATATTTGTGCTGTAGTGTTCATATTTAATCCATGTTTTTAATGTGTTGATTTCTAATAGCAACATTTCTGAGATTTGAGGAGGCGTCACTGTATGAAAAACTTGAGAAAAATGATGTTTGTGTTTAAATTTTATGGTTTTTTTTTTTCTTAAGGTGGTGGTGAAAACTCGGACAGAGTACCAGACAGAGAAGAAACGGCTGAAGGTTCCCAAGGTGGAGGAGTTTACTATCAGCTTCACCGATGGGGTTTCAGAGAGACTCAAGGTAATAAACATTCAATTTTATTGTTCTTGTTCATAAACCTTTGGGATTACAAAAAATATAGTGTGTTGTTTTCTCCTACAACAATCAAACTTTAATAACTGAAATAACTAATAAATAACTAATCGCAGGTCTTTAAACTACAGATAAAACTGTGAAGGTCTATGTACAGATGTTTTACTCAACCAGCTGCAGCTACGTGTCTAAATACCATTTCATTAGACCAGTCTGATTTTGTTAAATTTGAAATGCAAACTCTCCAAACAACAGCATTTTTATTCCAACCGAAGTAGAATAATTTATTTACCAAGAGTTCACTATCTCCATTATAAATTTGATGCGACTGTCTCAACATTACAAGTTGACTGTGAAGATTATGGCATGAAAATGAGTAGGTTTGTGTTATACATAGTTTTTTTTTGTCATGTCACTGTCATGTCACCTAATGTCAACTGTAATAATGAGGTTAATCTTTGATAAATGTTCCCGGATGGCACTTCAATGTGAATTTGTCCTCCCAAGCATGACTGTCCTGATTCCTGATGAAGATGTTAAAACATTTGAACCCATTTTAGTTGTAGACACCCCTAAGAACTTTCTGGTTACCTTAGGAAACTTTGCATTTTAGGTACAAATAACGAGTTTTGAAGGAAAGAGGCTTCTTTCAAAGCAGACCCTGCTGCACCTTATGGTCTTGTATTTGCATCTTGAGGGCAATAAGGTTAGATATTTATTATGTAGGTGCATCAAATTATGCTATATTGAAAGAGTGGGCGAAGTGTGACACTAGGCCAGGACAGAGATATTGTCTTGAGTGGGGAAAGGAACAGTCATATTTGCTGATGAGTTGATATTTAGTATATCAAGTGTATAGAGATGGACTGAATACACAGCCCTGTGGTGCTCTGGTGTTGATGGTGACCGCTGTACAGAGGAAATTGTGCTTGAGATCATTAAACCAGGTGTGGATGTTGAGGTGATTCAGATTTTGGTGGAGCTAAATGTATTAACGTGTCATATCAAAAAAAAAAATAAAAAAATGTTGGCAAAAGCACATTTTTGTCTTGGTTTCTCTGTACTTATGTGTTTTGCAAATCATATTTTTATCTCTGTTTTACATCTCAGTGGAAAAGAGTAACACATATAACTCCAGCGCTGTGTGTGCACGCGTGCACGTGTGTGTGTGTGTGAATCACACAGTCACTGTTCCACAACGTCTGCATGACCCAAAACACTGTCTGTTAGGTCTTTCTGTCGTCACGGGAGACCAGAGAGATCTCATGTTGTCATGGTAGCAAAAAAAAAACTCCCTCCATGGCAACCCCGACAGAGAGCAAAGGAGGAATAGTGTGTGAACAGAAATGTGCAAATCTGTAAATGAAAAGTCTAACTCTCATCTGAAAGGTGTTTGTTAAAGACGGAGAGGGAACAGTTCCAAAGAGGACATAAGACATGTAGAATTTGCTGGTGGAGGGAAAATGAGGCTTTTTCAAAAGTATGCTTCTTTAATTATATTATTTTTGTCTAATTATGTTAGAATTTAAAAATATGTATTTTTACTAAACACTGCCTTTAGTATTTTTACTAAATAAAGGTCATACCTTTATTTTCAGAAAATAAAGGTATGACCACATTTGAGAAGGCTAGTATGATGTGAGGCGCTGGCATGACTCCTTAGAGAGCTGTTTATCTTTTAGAAACGTTATAAATACCTCCATCTGTTTTACTGTTATTGGCCTCAGAGCTATAAGAACAATAACATAAAAACACCAACTCTGAAATAACAGCAGCAGAGCTGCATTACAAAGTAATATTGTTCATAAGACACTAAAGGTTGTGACTTCCCTGGATCCATTGGACTGGTTGCTATATATTTTGAGTTATCTTGAATCAGTGTGTTTTGACCTTTTCAGTGCAAACCTTTTTTTCCTAAACGGTGCTTTTTAACCACAAACAGGGCTTGAGATGCAAACAGCAGTAAATCCAGGAATACCCTAATCCATTTTTTGTAGACTTGTGGATACAGCATATTTATGGTTTTAATAAACAATTTGATTTGAACCAGGATGCATAGCAAGAAATATCAAACATCCTTTTTAGGAATTACTGAGTGGACCATAGACTCCTGGTAGAAATTTTTTTGGCCTGTTTTTGGAAGTTTATTCTGTTTTGGATTTGGTGGATTAGGCTATCTTCTCTGCCTTGTCGCACCACATCTGTTTTTGTTTGGCAGAAATGCATTTCAGTCTCTGTGATTTTGTGCGATGTCTCTTAGTTTTTGTGTGCTGAGCTGAACTGTTTGCTTCGCTTGACAGACGGAGCTGATTCTGCAGGCACAGAAACATCCACAAACGTAGTTCACAGAGCGACACGCACCCTTCTGTGCAGAGCAAACATTTCCAGTCAAAATGCTTGCATGCACATCTTCTCTCTCTTCACAGTCTTGCAGATTGTGTTGATGGATGAAGAGCTCAGATTGTGAAATGCTCTGTAATCTGTCCTTCCTCTCCTCCTTGTCTCCCAACACTTTACCCGGCTCCCGTGTCTGTCTTTTCACTTCATATGTATCTCTGCTGGCAGGACAGCTTCCTGTTTTAATCTTTTTCTGTTTAATTCCCCACTGGAACTGTTGCAGTACACTTTTACTTATAAATGATACGTCATTTTTGCTGACCTTAACCACTTACTATAGTGCAGTCTTCTATGGCAACCTTTAAACCTCTAAAAAATTGGTGTCAAAATACAGCAGGAAAGCCATCCAACTTTCTTCTTATCCATTTCACCAGAGCCATTCATCCCCAGTTCCTCTGTTTTACACAGTAAAGCTTCTCTTTATAGCAAACTGAGCTGTCATTGTTTAAAGCAGTGTTTCCCAACCCTGGTCCTCAAGTCACACTGCCGTGCATGTTTTAGGCGTTATCTTGCTTTAGCACAGGTGATTTCAATTGACAAGTGTTTGCTGAACTGCAATCAGCTGAATCAGGCGTATTAAAGCAGAGAAATATCTAAAACATGCAGGGCAGTGTGCCTCGAGGACCAGGGTTGGGAAACTCTGGCTAAAAGAGTCCTTACTCTCTCCCCCCTTTTCTTTATCCATAAGGGAGGACAGTCTCCTTGATTCGTCTCTTGCCGTCTGTCTCTACTCATCTTCTCTCTTCCTCTCTGTCCCTCTTGATACTCCCAGCAGGTAGAAGTTGTCTTTTCTCGCCAGGTACTTTTTGTTCCATATAAAGCTTTAGAGGAAACAATTTCCCACTTTTTTTAAGAATCAAACATTTAAATTGAAAGCTTCTGAATTTCCTGGTGTTTGGATCAAATCGAACTTTGAGAGATTCTTGCTAGATGACTGTCTTTCAGTGCCCAGAAAGACTATAATGATTGAACAGGTTTTACACGGTTCAAAGCAGATATTTACACAAAGACTGCATATTTCTCTGTCTAACAATATACATTCATTATTTCAGGTCAGTTTGGATTGACAAAAATATTTCTGTTTGCTAAATACAGAATAATGAGGTTGTCGATTTGTTAACATACTCTAAGAGTACTATGCCTTTAAATCTTTTGGGAAAGTGAAGATAATAATGTAATGGCTTTGCAAATGTTGCATTTCATTACATTTAATTTATTACGTATTTAATTTCTTTCTACATTCATTTAAAAGAAACTCATCAGACACAGCTTCCTTGTGTGATATCATTATAGAAAAATTTAATAAAATCAGAAAATATATAAGGGAGGTATTAATGATCCTCTACAAGTGTAGTTCATCCTTGGATATAATTTTCATATGCCTGAAGGTGCCTCATTCATCTCTTAAAACAATCACTTGGAAGGTATGTGGATGTTCGGGTTCTGGACGTGGTGGGATGCAAGATGTTCGCATCAACCAGAAAACAAAAGCTAATGGCTTGTGAAGCTGCTGACTAAGTAAGAGTGTCATTATCCACAGTGAAGTAAGTAGTATTATTTGAAAAGCAATCTTAAAATCAAATTACACTAAATGCACTGAGGAACAAAGATGTTTAGTTTTGGAAACATCCTGTATTCTGAATAAACTAAATTTAGAGTGTTTAGCAATAATGGCCGTCACTGGAGGACAATAGATGAAGTTAATGGATTTCACAAAATAAATAGTATCATGAGCAAAAAAATATTATGAGACAGATGAACAAGAAAGTCCATGTTAGTTTGATTTATTGTCAGTGAGAAAAAAAGCAGAGCAGGGGTGCCCAAAGTCGGTCTTCGAGGGCCGGTACCCTGCACGTTTTAGTTCTGTCCCTGGTGGTAGTAACAACCTTTTCAGCATGTCAATGTTCTTCTTAGGCCTTCTAACGAGCCATCATTGGATCCAGGTGCGTTAAACCACCTGGATCCCCCTTTGGGCACCCCTGATGTAGAGTGTATGTAAATATGTGGCTTCGACAGTGCAATCTACAGTCTCTGTGGCTGACAGTTTAATATGTGGTTTTGTCATATTACTATGACAAAACCACAGTTCATGTATTTTGTCTTTAAACTAAAAATCCTATTTTATTATGAGAAACAATTTGCTACTTCATTAATTATTAAGAAATATCAATCAGCATCCATGCACACTGCCTTCATATCTCAGAATTAAAATAGTCATTAGTTGTAGTTATTTTAGATTATGACAGTTTTACAAATACATAAAATTTGCAGTTTGTCAATTAGAAAATTAAATGAGTAATAGAAATAAAACTCAACGAGTAGAAAGAAGGAACAGCTAAATTTAATCTAATCTGGATTTTGAGTGGAAATTATAAGACAACATGACCTGAATCCTTTGTTTTTATTCTTTCCATCATTGAGCCAACTTGAGCATTTCCTGGCAGTATTCTCAGCTCCTACAGTCTGTGGTTGAGAAAATATTTTGCTATTTTTTCAAAGCCCTATTACACACTGTAACACGCTAACAAATACATGCAACCGCTGAAGCTAAACATCCTAAAAGATTAAATAACAAAATGCTTCTTTGTGGAATATTTGATTGGAATTCACCTCTCAACCTTTGCTGGGTTTTTTTCCAGACCGCTGACTTTCCCCTGAAGCGAAAGCATAAAATTGTGTTTCAGAAGCAGGAAAACAGCACAAGGTCGGTGCTGCAGGGCAGGGTTTAAAAGATGCAATTGTGGAGGTTTTGTGAAAGGCAGATTGTATTTGTACTTTACTTCCATTTCTTTTAACTGTGACCAAAATCCACCATATCTACACACACACATACACACCCCTATGTCTTTCTTAACCTCTAAACTCTATACACCTTAATCATAAATACCACTTCTTCAAATATTTGTTGCAGAGATTAACCTCACAATGGGAGAAGTGCCAAAACACATGCACTTGAAGTTTATACAAGAACTTACACATTCACACTTCATTTTAAATCCCTGTACACTTTTCACTACCAAATCAGACACACTGGACACCAGCAGAAGTTAGTGAGGGTTTGCAAGTAGCAAACAGCCATCTTCCAAAACAATTATCCCATTATTACCTTCACTTTTACCTTCAGATAAAAGCTTTTCTGCAGGCTGCCGCCTCCACAAAAGGCCTTCTCTGTTCATCAGGTTGAAGGTAATTACCGCTGTAGGTTGGAAACCGTACACATTTTCCAGTTCCACGTATCGCGCCTGCCTGCTCTCTGCGGATGACTAACAGTGCACTGATTATAGGGAGTGTTCAAAGCCTTCATTGGATTTCAAACACCCACACTGATGCACATATGCGTACTCTCAAATGAACAATAGAGGAAAACAACACCACTAGTATTACTAGGATTCAAATTGTTCAAGCAGAAACTGAACTTTAGGGGATATTTAAGTATTTCTGAGGATAAGAAAAGCTTTCTGTTGGTTCTGTAAGAGAAACATCGTACATCAAACAACTGAACTTATATGTTCAAAAGCACATATATCTTATTTGTTTTACTGAATCTATTTAAGATATAATCCAGAATTTTCTCCAGCAGATACCTAAATGAGAAAAGGATCTCTGAATGTTTGAAGTAATGAATTTCCTTAACAATTTGGTGTTGAAAATATTTTCAACTTTTGAGGTAAAAAAGCATAAAATTGAATATCAGAAGCACAATTGCAGAGGGTAGTGAAATACATAAGGAGAAACGGTGTAAGGGAGTTGAATAATCTCACTAAGTCTGGAGAACATGGTATCTGAATTTCCTTCAGCAGACTGGATGAGGGAATCATAACAAACAGATTTTGTACTAGAAACTTTTTTTTTTTCTATTTCAACAGGTTCAAATTATAATTACAAATATTTTCGGGGCAAAACATCTTAAGAACATCTCAAATTGAACATTTCATTATGGTCAAGCCATGTTACACATGAAGAATTACTTCAAACATTAACTTAATGAAAGGTAGTTTTCCCTTTACAATATTGTAGTCAAACATCAAATTTGATTACCTTCGCTTCCTCGGCTGATGATCTGTTTACTGCTGCCTGCCGCTGAAAGGCGGCAGGAGGAAGGGACACCTGGGCAGTGAATTTATCGTAGCATGTAATGGATTTCATTGATGCATTGTGCTTTTCAGTTTCAATTGCTGGTGTCATGCAAAAAGTAACAGTCTACTCGCAGTTGTTTTCAGTTTAAAACAGAGCCACAAATCTGACATGGAGGAGTGACAATATGTAAGTCATTGTTGAAAGAAAGTCAGAAGAATTAATGTTTTGTAGTTTTCCACAAGCCATTTAGGAGACACAACAAACATGTGGAGGAATGTGAATGTGACCCTTACCCTAAGGGTTAGGGTTAGGGTTTGGGTAATATAAAACCAGAAATGTTGCCGTACATACAAAACAATATGAGTGGCAGAAAATTGGCACTCTGAAAAAAAATCCCATGGTGAAGCATGGTGATGGCAACATCATGATTTGAAGTTAGCAGGGACAGGAAGCCAGTTAGAGCTAATGAGAAAATGAATTGAACTCAATACTGGAAGAAAATCAATTCCATACTGTATTAGTTTCATGAGTAAATTATCAAAGCTTTGTAAATACAAAACCATGTTTGCCAATTTTATCCACATAATTTTTTTTTTTCATCTAGGCAAGCTTCTGGGAAGCACATTAGAAATGTATGCATTAATCTTTAATCAAAAACAACATTGAAGAGGAGAAAATGTTTCTGACTGAGAACTGCCAACAATGTAAGTGGAAACATGAAGAACATAAACATGACTTTGGTAATTCAGACTGATAAAATGAAGGAACAAAGTGAGAGGTCATGGCGCTCCTTTTCCTCTGCCTTAAGTCTTTCACTTTGCTGCTGCTGTTCTGACAAGCTGAGCCATGGGAGCAATTAGGAAACAGGCTGACTGCAGAGGAACAGTCTGACCTGCCACTTCTTACTCCTCTGTTGTTTCCTCTTACTTTAACATTTGTCCTCACAATTGATCCATCTCCTGTAGGTTAGCTCCAAGCTCTGCAGACATCAAATATTTACATTTTTAGGAGAGAACTCAAGATCAGTTTTAAAGCCACAAAGCCAATATTTATAGTCACTTCTTCATTTTCAATTTGATCATCTGTTAAAACAAAAGATTACTCAGGAAAAGATGTTTGCTGTTTGCACATTTTACTGTATTTAACTTTAAACATTTCACAATTCCTCCATTTAAACTAACTGTGAAAAATGTCTGGCTGAGTGTTTTAAAGGCAGTTAACTGCTTATCGGATAACCTAAAAAAGTGTTAAAACTATTTAAAGAAAACTTATAAAACAGTCCAAGGAAAAACAAGCTTTCTGGTGAAAAGGGTTGAGCACAACTTTAATCTCTGGGGCAGGAGTTTCTCCATCTAGCAGAAATAACTCTGTGTAGGTGTGTTGTTGCGTAATTTCCATCAGCTATTCCTTTCTACAGTTTCAAAATTCCTTAATATATTGCATTTTATTTTATAAATGTTGCAATTGGTTGGTTTTCTTATATTTATGTACTATGTTGCAACAACTTTTGCCTTTAGTCTCCCAATGGAGACTAAAGGCAAATA
Organism: Girardinus metallicus; assembly: GCA_903067095.1. Taxonomy (NCBI): domain Eukaryota; kingdom Metazoa; phylum Chordata; class Actinopteri; order Cyprinodontiformes; family Poeciliidae; genus Girardinus; species Girardinus metallicus. The sequence continues at coordinate 95,687 of CAEGAE010072639.1, forward strand.
GTTGAACCTTCTAGAATTCACTGGCTGTGATTAAAAGGTTTTTTATTTCAGTAAATAACCTCATGTTTTATGCTTTTATGTGCTCATTTTCCAGTGCCTGGCAACTTTTATTAATTTCTCCTTTATCTGCATAACACTTTAGGTTATGCATTTCAAATTTGTTTTAGCACAGGACCAAAAAGCCCTGAGTTGACAATGCAGAAGAGGAAAATGTGGTTTTATCAAATAATTTCAAATAAAAACATAACTTTTGATCATTTTAAAATTAATTTTACTTCTGCAATTTTTTTTTATGAAAAAAAGTAACAGCAGCAATATGTTTGTAGAAAATGCATCTTTGATTTATTGTTGATGCAAAACATAGAAAGGGCTTCACATGTCTGCCTTATTGAAACAAAGGTATACAGTTTCTTAACACTTTTGGGCTCCATCGTTTTATTGGTGAAAAACATAGTTTAACACCTTCTGGGTTACTCCTGCTTCACAAACAAATGTAATTAATTGGTTACCTCAAATCTGAATTTAAGTAAAAATGACCAAATGTTTGCATTCTTATTTACTATAAAATAAAAATTTAAAACAAAAAGGTTCTGAATTCTTTTTGTGTTACATAATATTTTCCATTTTAAGGAGTTTTTTGTTTAAATAAAAAGATAAAAAAATGCCTCAAAATACATATATATATAAGGATTATAAGTGCATCATACAGAAGACATAACTGATATACCGTTGCTCAATACTGGGATTGCAGTATTTATAATTAACCCAAATTTTCCTGACTCTTCTCTTGTGTTCCTTCAACACGAGTTTGGCAAATGGATAATGTATAAAAATATACATATCTGAGCGTCCAGGGTAGTCAGCGCCTGAGTTGACTTCCCAGGAGGCATAAATAATAGAAGGATGCTCATTTGTCTGGTAGTTCAAAATGTGGTGTTTTTATATTTTCAGTCACTGATGGGTCTCATAATTTAACCACTTGCTGTATTCTGCATTCTGAATGTCTCTCCATGAACTGTAGAAATATCTGTCTCTTTTCATCACTTCTACTTTTATTTGTCATTTTTCATTCCTAAGCACTTTTCTTTCTGAAATTATTCTGACTCAGCTATTGGGCTGTCAGTGCTCAATGGATTAAAGGGCGACTTTCTGAAATGGTTTTCTGAAGGTTTGCTGAAAAAGCAAATGGTGTTGGTGCCAATAGCTGCTTTAAAAATGAGCATAATAAATAATATGGGAAATAAAAGAACATTAATAACCAAAAGTGACAAGTAGATATACTATAGTTTTTAATGATTGCTATACTTAAAGTTAAGAATTATGGGTGGGGAAAAAAATCATAGTATGGAAATTTGTATTAAATTTATGATTTATAAGGTACTGAGTATGCATGAAAAGAGAAAATAGTTTGCTGTAGTCAAAATGTTTTATGCACCAATATCTTTCTTTTAGCTTGAGAGTAAGTTTTTATGAACCACTTAAGATCTTGATGTTTAAGAGAAAAGAATGGATTTCTGGGGTTTGTGGATGTTTGACCTTTTAATCATTTTGCAACTGTTTGTGTGTCTTTATCTCTTTAACGTTTCCTGATTTGTATTTATGTCTCATTTCTTCAGCCCACCTGCTGCTTGACTGTTTACCCCAAGAGCACATTCTCCTCCAAGGAGTCACAAAATAATGTGACATTGTGCATCGCCACAACCTTTGAAGTTTAGTCTCCATAGAGACCTAGGTTAATTGGGGTACATTAGCATAATTAGCAGCCATCTTCTGCTGAGCATGCACTGTGTTATTGGACCATGCATATTTTGTGAGCGTGTCCTTTAATGACAAATCTCCCAGCAAAAAACAATGTTGCAGTATTAGAATACATAATGCAGATCATTCCCACAATTGATCCAAAATAAAGACGAGGAATGAATTCAAGTTGATCAAACTTTATCACATTTTAGAAGAATGGGATTTCTTTTTTTTTTTTATTTAATTGATACCTTCAACTAAAGATTATGAGAAACAGTTTTGAGATAATCACTCAGAATCATCATTAAATTAAATCTAGTATGTATTTACTAATGATTAAGCTGAGGAAAAGTAACCCAGAAACAAATGCAGAAGGCAAAGATCCCACTCTAACTCTACAACTACAGATTAAAGGGAAGTTTAATCTGTAGTTGACCTCTCTTTGACTCAGTGAGGAAAAAAAAATGTACAAAAGCCTCAGGCTGTGGATGTCCTTTGTGAAGCCACCTTCACTGCTTTCAATGCTTACATCAAACATGCCTAAACATTTATTTTTGAAATAATCTACAAAAACAATCCTCCTGCTCAGTCTTTGACACTATTATTTCATAATTTTTGGGGAATGTTTGGGAATATTTTATGGATTCTCAGTGAAATGCAACATTGTTTTGGTGATTGTGAAGTAAAATTTGTATCCTAAGTACAACCCATCAGAGCGTTCTTGTATTTTTCATCAGTCTTAAGATTTTAAAATAATTTTTAGAGTATATTTTGAAATCTAACGACAGCATAGGAGTTTAGCAAAAGTTTTTTTCTGGATTTATCTAAAGTCCATTGAGGACAATTTGACGGATAAAAACGGTTCAACGGACAGATCTAAGGTGTCTAGGTGCTTTGAGGAAACTTTCATGAGAAAAATCTGACATGCAGTAAAGTATAAAATATAATCCTAACTTTCCTTAAAAATCATTTTTTGGGATTAAATGAAGGCTGTGTAAATCTCCAGGAAAAATAGGCCACGTCCCTCTTTTTCTCTGGTGTGCAGAATTTAAATCTCCCTGCGCAGCTTGTGAGCTGCTGGATTTTATTTGACATTGGATCAAATATTGTTTTATAAATTTGGATTGAATTGACTAATAGATGAGTACAATTCAGGTCTTACATGCATAATGTTCTTTTTACAGATATTAGGAATTTAAAATTATTCTATTTTGTGTCATTTAAGAATAATCTGTGGAATCTAAAATCCTTACTCTGTCAAAAGCTTGTTCAGATTAAAAAGAAAATCCTGGCTCTCTTTCTTTGCTGTCATTGCAAAGTGGTGGGGGATATTTAAGTGGAAAACATTTGCAACTTCTGGATAGGCATAGTCAGAGTGAGGAAGATTATATTTGATCATGGCTGAGAGAAATTAGGCTTTTTTTACCTAAAAACCTGACTTTAGTGATCCAAGCATACACAGAAGTACAGTTGGTGGATTTCTTGAATCCTAGGGATGTTTGCATGAACAAAAAGGTTCTATATGAAGAAAATTCCTATACACTCAATAAAAAAAAACACGCTAGTTATTGGTTTTTGGTGTGAACGGAGTAGCCAATTGACTTCAGACGAATCTGTGCTCATGTGCTGACCTCGGCTGACCTCACACCCAAGCAGAATCTTGAGTTTCCTCAAGTTGACATTTTAACCAATCCGTGTTTTCATCAGAGACACGATGCGTCTCGACAGTGGAGTGTTTGTACTTTGCTGCCTGACTACTGTAGCTGTGCTTGTGTCAACCGGATAAGCTGTCCTCGAGAGCCCAAATCCCTCTCCAGAGTCTCCTTGACATCCCACCAGCCTGTCTCAGACACTCGGCTCACAGGCAGCAGTCTTCCACAACACTCTGCTTTGTGACTCGTCTTTGTTTCGGCAGACTGAAAACAAAACAGAAATTCTCTCTTTGCTGAGAATCGTTGGGTAGAATGAAAACCTGAAACACAGGAGAAAAAGAAAATCAATAAATTATAGAACTGTCAAGGTTCATGCATAGTTTTGAAAAGTCTGAAGAAGACTGATTTATTTTTTTTCTTAATATTTCCAGATCTGGATTAGTAGGGAAAAATGAACTTTAGCACTGAAAGTCATTTGATTTCCAAGGCTTGATGTCTCATCTTCATTGTTCTAAAGAACAATAATGCTTAACAAATGCAATGATTTTATTTAAACACAATGCTTTCTCTTTGATTTTAACACTGTTCGTGACAGTATTGGTTTTTCACTTACTGTTTTAAAGATTGATCTGAAAAATTTCCCCAAATCTTCTTTATCAGAAAACCTGTAAATCTTGACTGTTTGGTCTAAAACCAGCATTTCCACAGTCTTACAAAACAGATAAGTAATTGTAAAGAAAATTTTCTCACATAATGCCACCCAGTTAGAGAGCAGAGTCTGCTCATTAGAACTGACATATTCCCTTCCTTTTTTTTTAAACCACTGCAGTGAAATCATATCCCTTCTGTATGTTTTTATTAAGAATTTCAGCCAACAGCAGACATCATCAGATTTAAAAGAAGTGTCTACTACTATGGTAGTTGCTGAACTTAACAGCCTCTGAACTGAAAATTACTTTGACACAAATTGTGCTGCTTTCATTTTGATATTCCAGGCCACCATCCACATCCGTCCAATTATGAACAAGATAATCACATAGAAATGTGTTAAAATGCTGGTGGAAACTGTTCTGGGACTACATCTAATCAATACCACAACTATTATCCAGACAAGAGTGATTGCTGGTGAACTGATATTGAACCTAAATTAGGTCTGATTGCTGTAATTATCTTTTAAAAGGGCATTGTACTTATAGTCTGTCTGCTTTTAGATGTTGAGTCAGAGTGACATTCTGGCCTTTGCCTTAACTTGGTCAATCTCATTTAAGCTCTTCAGTTTTGTTTCACACAATGAAAGGTCTCATTTTATATTGGCTAAACATAAAAGTCCAAACATTTCGTTTCACATCCAGCTGATGTATACGCAATCTATTCTTATTTTACATGCATGCAGTGTTTTGCAAAAGTATTCATGTCACTTGAATGTTTTCACTTTTTACAAAGATTTTTGTTGACATTTTATGTAATAATGAAACATAAAAAACTATTTTAAACATTTTGATATGCATTATTGTCAATGAGAGGTAAAATTGCATCAGGATTGTCTCCTAGCTAACAGCCTTTCTGCCTGTCCACCTCTCACAGCTGCAACCAAAAAATGAAGGGATCTCCATCTACCTCTGGATCTCTCATACTCTGTCTGCCTTTCTGTTGTTGGTTTATTGTCTTTGTCTCCTGCTCTTTTATATCTCACTTTGCCTCCTCTGTCACTCAGTTTATCAAATAAGTTTCTCTCTACTGTCACACTCCCACCTTTCTTTTTCACCCTTCGCACAGGCACACACACACTCTTGTTTTGAGAGAATATGAGGAGGTGTCTGCTCCTCCATATGGCCCGTCAGTTTACAGTGGTGAAAGCGTGGGTGGTGCGTTGCATTCTAACAACACACGATGTTATTAAAAAAAAGAAGGCCAATCATATGGGAAATGCTGGTGATAACAGGCTGTAGAAAAACGCCTTTGAACTTTTGATTTATTATGAAGCTATAAATAATTCAAGCAGTGTATTTTGTTGATAACACTCACTAGGATTTATATAAAAAAAAACTGATTCACACTGAGGTAGTTTAAGGAAAAAAGGCAGATAGTGAATTAGTCTATAAATCAAGTTATGACTAAAGCTGAAACAAGGAATATATACTAAAAACAAATAAAATGAGATGCAAAAAATGTTTAAAAGATCCATAGAAAAATGCTGAAAAGTGTGAGTACTTAAAATGCAGTTTATTATTTGACCATAAATTAGCCATTTTAATGAAGATCTGTAATTAAGATGACTATTAAGCAAACTGCTCTCACAGGCCCCTTTAGCCAAAAAGGTTAACAGGGTTGTAATTTTTAGAACATAATCCAGGAGTGGAAAGAACAAAATGTGTCTATAAACAAGCTGTAACAATATGGTCTGTACTTCAGACTGAGAAGTACAAAAAAAATCATAAGAGTTAGGGTTAGGGTAAAGGTATTTGTAAAGGCTCTCACAGAGAGAATTTACAAATACCCGAAATTAGGAAAACATCATCCACTTGTTGCATTTCTTAAAGTTTCCAAAGCTCTTTACACTATCATTAATTCATTCATACACACATTCATACACATAGTGGTAATCTACACTGTAGCCACAGTCATTGCCAATGAATACTAATGGGAAAAGACTGCTCCCGAAAAAAAAAAAATTAAAACAGCACTTTGGAGTTTGTTCAAAGTTTGGTGGAGTTCATTAGAACAAGTCAGTGGCACACTGGGAGAATACAGTCTGGTTATATGATGTTGTTGGATGTTGTTGCAAACACTGTATTTAGGGTATTGGTATCGTACATCACCCCAAAAGCACCAAACATGTAAAGCTCATTGTAATATTATGAGAGAGGTGTTTTTCACCATGTGGTACTGGCAGACTTTTACATTGTTTCTTGTCTGATTAGTGTTTACATTGTGTGCTTCCACGTGCATTCAAGACAAACAAATTGTTATGTGATGCTCAGTAAGTAGGTTGAGTTTGTGGTGATTGAGGTGTTGGAAAACACACCAATGAACAGTGTTTGACTGCACCACGGGAAATAGTTTATAATTCTGTTTCCAGGCAGTTTTTCTGTATTCTGTGTTTTTAGTGTTCCCCTGGGTTTTGCTCCTATATATGGTTTCTGCTTAGTGATACTAAATGTGTCCACTCTCTTTGTTTTATCCTCAAGAATAAAACAAGGGACCTGAAGAATAATGTCACATCATGCAGGTAAAAAATAATCTCTGCGCTGTGCTGGTGCTCTGACAACATCCTTAGGTTTACAGCGGAGTTCAGTCGGGTCATGAATAATAGAGAAAGGTCACATTTTTTATGGATTTGTGCTCCACATGACCACAGCACCATCAATAGGGAATTTTGAGCAACTATTTAGTTCAAGTGGTGAAGTGTTTATTTGTATGAGGTGTTGCTTTGACTGAAGGTGAAGTTAAGATGGACATTGTAATGTTAAAAACAGTCATCGTCTCCCATCTTTAAATGTCATTAAATACTTTGTAAAAAGTAAGGTGGCTTTGTTTGTGCTGATTGCATAATAAACTGTTTTTTTTTTTTTTAATAAATATGATTGAAAAATAATACTCAGAAGGCTGTGGGTGGTCTTGGTATTTGGCCAATTTTTGACCATTTGACATAATCACTGCAAATGTATAGATGAAGTCAGATTAGGTTTATTCTGTTCAACTTGTACACAGACGTGAATAATCTCCTCAGTCATTTATAACTGGAGGCTTTATTTTATGTGTCTAAGCAAAGCACACAGATAGTAAACATTTCTGCTGCGTCCTCAGTGATCTGAGAGGCTTTACTATAATCCCTCTTCGTAATAAGACATTTAATTTCCATCACTATCGATTGATTCAAAAGAAGCCGTTGAGCGGGTCTTAATCAGTCAATTTCCGTCTGCTGTAGTTTCAAAAGGCGGGTTACAGTGACTTTAAATGCATCCTTTTAATGTATGGCACTGTGTGATGTGGGGAGATGTAATTTTGCAGAAGTGTCAGAAGCAACCAAGGGTGAGAGCCGTGTCCCTCAGTTGGCGCCGGGTAAACAGTCACTTAGAGTGCATGTCCCTGTCCGCCCTCATAACACTGCTGGAGACTGATGATCTTACTTGTGTAATTGCTCTGACATCTCACTGTGACAGATTGTGTGCAGAGCAGTAATCCGAAATGGCCGCAGCACTAGTCAAGGATGGAAAACAGAACATTAGAAATATTCAGCCATGCATGGAAAATTGGTTTCTTCAGCTGTTTTACAACCAAAATCTGTAGTTGCGTTTTATTTTTGAGGATAAGAAAAGATGCAATCATAACTCAGTACTGCACACATACCTACAGCTATCCTTTGAACTTGATTTGCATAATTTTAATTAAATGTTCACTCTAATTTATGAAATCAGGATGCCAAGTTGAAAATTTAAAGGGGCATTCCCTTTTTTAAGTTATAGCCAACAGCTGTATCATCTAGTCTACCAGGGAAAATAATATTTTACAACTTTATCTACATTTGCATCGATAGATTTACTAGGGCTTTTGCTTGATGTTGACTTTCCTAATCCACTCTAGAGACATTTGAGAACTGATAGGAGCATCTTATTCTGTGACATGACAGTCTAGTCAAATTACACACTTCCAATATTTTGGAAATCCACCACCAACCTGTCAAAATAAGTGTTTCATACCTGCTTAAAGGTTATTTATTAGTCACTTTTAATCTGACAAATAATCATTGTATGAACAGATAATTTATTGAACATGACTGTATAAATTTGAGATAAAAAAAATAAATTTCAAGTTATCGCTTCCTCACTTATTTTTTGTAGTCTCAAGAGGTACACAAGTGAATCTAATGTCATGTAGTTAAAGTTTTATTATTCAAGTGGGCATAGAAGGAGCACATCTTTATGTCTGTAAATAGTCTAAACCGGGCTGCTAAAAGCACACTCCAGGCGTGATTGGAGTGAAAAGAGGGATAAATATGTGAAAAATCATCATATGCAAACTGCAAAATACAGCGGTAGAATCTGTGATACTCTGGGCGTTTGTGTTTTCCAAAAGCTTTGACAACCTTATTAGAGTGCATGTTTTAAAGGTGATTGATACTCACTAACAAAACATGTGGTATCACTACATATGCAGAGAAATCCTGCAGCGTATGAGGACAGAAAAATCAAATACAAACAAAATCAAAACAAGAGGATTAAAGAAGATGTAACTTGTCTTCTGATTCACCGCAGTAATTTTATATGTTGTATTTCACTGAACCATGTAATGTTAATAGAAACAAGGTAGTTTCAAAGCGTATCCCATCTTGAGATATCCATCATGTAACTCAACAGAACACCTTGCCTTGAGGAGCCATTGACCTCAGTCAGCAGCATCTTACCATTTATAATGACAGCATGCAGACACACTCCAGTACACACGCACCATTTTTCTAACTGTATTGCATATGCACACCAAATCCGCCATACTACTCTGACAGACACACTGACCATGTGCTTGTTTCCCCTCCAGGTGACAATTCTGATCATCCTGGCCTTGGCCTTCCTCGCCTGCATCGTGTTCCTGGTGGTTTATAAAGCTTTCACTTACGACCACGCCTGCCCAGATGGATTCATTTATAAGGTAAGAGCTTTGAATAATCTCTCAAATGTTTGGCATTTTGAGGTGAAAAATGTTAAAAAAAAGGGTAAAAAAAAGCAACATCACATGCTTGTCACTGACTTGAGTACCATGAAATGGAACGGATGGTCATACTTTAGCATATATTTTCTGTTATGTTGGTCAGTTTTAGTTCCATTTTTTTTTTTTTTTTGGATGCATTACTCATTTGATCCACAGGACTTTTTCAATTTTGACAATAAATTCCTTAGGAAAAAATTGTCTGTTGCCCAAATTTCTGTCTTCTTTTTCGGCATGCTGTTGGGGACATTACTAATCTCAGTATAGCAGTCAACCACTCAGCAGATAAAAAAAAAAACTATGTCTTTTGGAGTAGAAAAACAACAACAGGGTTTGTTTTACATAAATACAGTGAGGGAAGGTCTGCTGTTTACTCGCTGTTAATTTCTTAAACATAAAAACCGTTTTCATTGTCTGGTGAGAAACCACCTTCCATCAAGTTCTATTCTTTTTCTGCTCTTCATTGTACAACCTGTAACATCATTATTATTGCTCCCCAAAAGGCTATGTACATGAGAACATGCTCATATGTGAGGTATGTCAAACACTTAGGTCAAAAACAAGCTTCCTTGGAAGTTTGCAAAACAGAATTATCCAGGCAGACCAAACGATACATCAAACCAGTGTACATCATCAATAAAACTTACCATAGATTCAAGATATGATAATTTTCTTCTTTGTTGAACTGTATCTTAGGTCACTTAAGCTATGGTAATTTGTCAAGCTGTACTCTTAGCTAGAAGAAGTATCCCTGAGCAAAGCCCTCAATTCTGTGCCCTTGACTTTCGCCATCTTTTCTTTGTCACCTATCTAAATAAAGAAAAAAGGGTGAGTTCAGTCCCTTATGAGAGCAAATAAAAAAGCTACTCCTGACCTACTTTTGTATTCAGAGGTTAAGTTACAGGAGGAGACTCATGGTTTCTAGACAACCAGACACTTTCCTATGACCTGTGTAATCAGGTGTAATTTACTAAACAGCCACAGACTATTAAATCTGCAGCCAGAAGTTATTAGCTATAGCTGTTGATGAGTGAAATTGAAGCCCTGTAGCTGTTTTATAATAATCAGCATAAAATGCTGGATTTCCATAAGGGTAAAAGGAAATATCTCTCGGATGCAGCACTGTTCAACAATTTGTTGCAGTAAAAACTGTTATTTTATGGTATATGAACGGATGCAGAACCAAGTTACTGAGCCATGGAGGAGGTCACCTTCCATGTCCCTCAATATATCCTGGCTTTAAGGTAGAAAACATGAAATTTTAGTCCTTTGTTAGATTAAAGCCAGAATATCAAGGGAGAAAGATTGAAGTTCCTCAATAATCCTGACCTCAAATCCAGTAAAGCTGTCATGCGTTTAAAAACAACATATGGCAGTTGTTTTCTACATAGATATATCTACAACACACATTTATTTAGTCCTTGATTGTGTAACATACAGAAACTAACATGACTGTGGTTGGGAAGGACCCAGATGCAGAGCAAAACGTAGGTTGACATCAAACAGCATTAAAATAAAGAACTTACAAGAACATAAATGACTGTCCAAGAACCCTGAACTGAATGTTGGAAACAAACCATTTGCTTTGCAATGACAAAGCAAACCAGAAGAATTGATTAGAGACATATGGGAAACAGCTGAGGCAGAGTGAAGGCAGAGGGAATTTGGGAGATGGAAAACACCTGTGGAAGGGAGCAAACTTCCAGGCTGAGCGAAGGTGATTGATAAACACTGGAGAAAAACACATTTAAAGAAACTGACAATCAACACTAATCTAAGAAATCCAAATGTACAAAGATAAACTAAGAAACTAAATACAAAGGAATTAAATATATGGCAAGAGCTTTTACACAATAATGAATACGGGGGACTGAATAGAATATGGCAAGATCAACAAGTAAATAATCAAAATACAAACATTGAAGGAAATGTGCAGATAAAATGTTAGCAGTTCATCTTTTTGTCTGTTTTGGGGTTAGTAGCTGTACACTACATTATTTTTTTCATATTTATTTTGTAATTTTTCCATAGACAAGCAAAGGTTTATCTGAGTGCCACTCTAGGCAGCCTTAGTAAGTTGACCTGTAACAGAGGAACAATACTACATACTATAGTAATGGTAAATCTGTTGAAATGACATTAGAATTGATGGAGGCTTTGGACCAAATTAGGTGCAGGGAAGAAATACTTTGGTTTAATGCATAAATCTGCTTCTTCTTCTCACAGCATAAGCGGTGCATCCCTGCATCACTTGAGGCCTACTATGCTGCTCAAGATGCCAACTCACGGGGTCGTTTCTACACGGTGATCAGCCACTACAGCATGGCCAAGCAGACCACCTCGCACTCTGTCTCCCCCTGGCTGCCCGGAGGGGCAGCAGGCCATGCAGCTAAACCTCCGAGTGGCGAGGGCCACTGAGTTCGCTGAACCAATGGTTGCCAGATGTGAACAGAATCACATGAACATAAACCTAATAAAAACAAAATAAAAATGAAGGTAGATTAGTATGCAGAGACACAGACAAGTTGGTAAATATTTAGAACCGTAGACAAAAGAAACAAGAAATATAGAGTAAAATCCTGCATGCAGATATTGATTCAGCATAGATTTTAGGTAATTTTTGGTCATTGCAACAGCAGTGCTTGAACACAAGCTAACAGAACTTCTCTTTGTTCTTGAAGGTATTTCCTTTCTCGTCTAAACGGAGTGCTGGGAAGTTCAGTTCCCTTTAAGTTAAGCTCTGTGGACATGCAGGGACATGAACACACGCTAAGACATAATCTGAACATGTCTGCCCACCTGTATGCTCATTTTCATTAGGAATTAACTTTGAGATCCAGTTTAAAGTTCATACATGCACCTGCTGCCCACTCATTGCTCTTTTTACTCTTTCCTTTGATTTATTACTCTGTCTGTTTCATTTTTACTCTAATTTATAAATGTTTTTTAAGTGATCGCCATACTTTGTATAAAGCCACCAGTTACAGCGAAATGTCATGTTCCTTTAGTCTAGATTCTCTCTAAATTGTCTCTCAAGTGTTTTGAAGTATTACTGTAGGTACATAGAATTCCTGTTTTCTTTATTTTTTAAGTTGTATTTAACAAACATTTCTTGCCCACATCTCTGGCTTTGCATTTGAAAAAAATCTCTTCAGCCTATCAATCACATTTATATCTGCTCCAGTTGAAGATCATTTATGCGTCTATTGTTGATGTTTGATAACTTGTACACTAAAATCATAATTTTCAGTGTTCTGTGCCATAAACCCAACTATCCCCTAAAGTGTACAGACATTTTGCATTGAGCCTAGCTTTGTGTGTATACATCGTAGTAACAGGTTATATTTTCAGATTAGATCTCTGAACATTTTGCCTCTGCTGCAAGGCTTGTAGTTTTCTGAAACATGATGTTAATGTTTTAAAAATGAGATGTGCTGTATATAACTGTCTCTCGCCAAGACTCTTCTGCTGTGTACTGTTACCTTCATAGATGGGCTTCAACTGCAGCTACATTTTATTTGTGTAACGCTTCTATTCCCCACAATTTGTAACGTTGGATATGTTGTCAAGAGCACTCCAGTGAGATATTGTGATGTCGTTAGATGTGCTGATTCCTGACGTAATTTCTCAGTGTGCAACCTTGTCCCTGCTCTCTTTGTTTGAATTGAGAATAAAACAAGCTGTGACCTGTGTTGAGCGTCTGTCAGTCCTATTTAATGTTTGCCTCTAATGTAGCTCCAAGGCAGTTCAAGGTGATCAACAGTGGCTGTTTGTTTTTTTTTGTATTACTATTATTATTATTTTTGCTACATTCAAATTAAATTCCTCCTACGTTTGTTCTATCCACAATAATGAGGATTTGTAACTGACAACACAGAGAGAACAAGGAAAATACCTGTGTGTTTAATGTCTGCTGGATGTTTTATTCATCCACACAATTCTCTGGGAACACAAGATAAGGCCTCTTTTTTGACTTCTTTCTTAATTAAACAGGGGAAGTCATCAGTTTTGTGTTACTTTCACTGCAGTAAAGCAGCAAGAAATTCAAAAGCTTTTAGGAAGAAAAGCAAAAACAGGAAGGACAAGTTCTAGATACCATCCTCATTCTCAGTTTAGCATATTTTAAACGTTATCATCAATAGTAGAAGCACCAGTAGTGAGTACGTGTTTTCTCCACTTTTGTTTGGGCCATAAAATAAACATAGCATTTCTTTGTTAAAAGTCCATTTTTATTTGGGGTTAGCTAATATTACAATTGTCTAAGAAAGTGAATTTTAAGTGTTATTATTTTCTACAAGTACCGAAAAAGACTCTCACAAACATAAACCTTCAATAGAGATGTTCTGAACCATTAAGCTTTCTCTTGCTTTTCAGCAACAGGAAAAATATTCAGTTTTGCCCTTTTTTCTTCTAATATTCACAGGCTAACAACCACACAGGCGACCAAATAAGCCCGACTCGGTTTCTTGATAAATTGGACAGATGGTTGCTTATGCAGGCCTTTCACGACCATAACAACACGCTGACTTGTGATTTGAGGAGGTCAGGTGAAGAAAAACAGCTGGTGATTTCATTTATGCAAAACAAGGTAAATAACAGTTTTTATCCCTTCTTTTGATGGAAAGGTTGGCAACACTTACACTAAAAATATAAACGATATTACCATAAACATTACTCGCCTTTCCTCCAACAGCTTTTCAACTCTCCCAGTGACTAAATGCTTGATGAGTATAGTGCTACATTTGCATGATTACCCTCAATATTTGAACGTATATAAATATTTTCTAGTGAACGTTTTGCTCTGGAGGAGGACTTTAAAAGTAACACACACTCCAAACAAGCCACACACATATGGCCATCAGTGTGGTCGACACCTCCATCTCTCACCTCAGCTGTCTCCCCTGCTGTCAGAGAAAAGGCTGCCTCTCAGCAGTCTGCCCCCCGAGGGGGAGGAGGAAAAGCAGGGAGGAGGAAAGAGGAGAGAAATAGCAGAAGACACCCACAGGGAATTAGAGGCATGGGGAGGGGGAGCCAGGTAAATGCTGTGGCGGTGGATTCATCAAAGCAACGCTACACCTGCCACATGCATATGGTTTGTTATTCAGCCCCAGTTTGAGCTTTTATACCTCCACATCAAATGTTCACACTATGTGCATATGAGTGGGGGATGGGTGAATACACAGGATTTCACCTCAAGGCTGTGATGCACTCCTTTTACTACATCAATTTTGGATATGCAGGATATAGTAAAAGGTTTACACACTGAACCAAAGAGAAACGTGGTTTTGTTTATCTTTCTGTTTTATTGGTAATTCTTACAACTATAGGTTTGAGATTCCAACACTTATAAAACCAATTGTTATATGAATTTTTAACGATACAATTCAACTTCCATAATAAACAAATGTGTTCAGGGTAACTTCTGAAGAATAAAAACAAGTACAATGACCTAGTTCAACAACACCCTTAATCTCTTGTTGACTCATTTTATGTATTCTGTCCATTTTGTCAAGTGTATCTGTATTCCATGTCTGCACATTGTACTGGGAGAAAATCCCTTCAAAAGATTTTTTTTCCCCTTAATTTCAGTTTTTATAACAGACAAGAAAACATTTTTTTTTTTTGACCACAAAAATTACAAGTCCAGTTGAACAAACATTACTGCAACATTAATTTAAGAAATGATGCAGAAAAATGTATTTCTGAAAATAGAACCGTAACAATATTTTGAAGTATCAAGCTTGAGACTGGTTCTCTGTGGGTTGTGGTGACAAGAGGGCATCCCTAAAGGATACCATGCCTGATTTTCTTCCGATGTTATTCACACCACAGATAGATGCTATGATGCAGCAAACAGTGGGAGGTTAGAAGATAACAAGTCAGGTTGTGTTTAATTTTAAGCTTAATAGTTTAGGGTCCATTTCTTTGTGATGTGTTGAAATTTTCTGAATGTTTACAGAATAGGATTGAAATATTACACCTTGAAAAGTGTTAGTTGTTTGGGGACATTTAGGCCAAACATATCCTTCATTGCCAAAACCTGTCAGGGAAAGTTCCAGCTGCTTCCTTTGTGTTTTCAATCAATCTCAATCCATTTATGGCATCTAGATGGGTCCATAATAAAGTTAGCCACCCTTAATATATAGTACAATTTTAAAACCAAATTACCAGAGTGTTACAACACACCCATGAGACAAGATCCATCCATCCGTTATCTAAACCTGCTTATCCTTGCAGGGCAGCAGGGGGCCTGGTGCCTCTCCAGCAGTTATTGGGTGTGAGCCAGTTACATCCTGGACAGATCACCAGTCGATCCCAGCATGAGACAAGATGGTTCACAATATTGTGTTTGAGAGAAAAGAGGATTTTAATAAAAAACATTTTGGGGAAACTAAAATGGTTAAGAAAGACTGCTTTTTAGAAAGGTGCTTTTTTTTTATTTGTCAAAAAAGCACCTTTCAAAAGCACCTTTTGAAAGGTGCCTCTTTGACAAATAAAAATATAGTTAAATAAATCTCAAACATTGTAGAATTATCAGGCTTAAATTTGACCAGTCTAAATATTTTTACAATTTCAAGAAGTGAATAGATTTAATCCAGATTCCTTAAAATCTGTGGAATATCTCCTGTGCCAAATTCTGCCCATATTACCAAGAATAAGATGGTAGAACTGATTGTTCTAGGCTGGAAAACTTGCTGTTATTTGTGGAACCCCAAATTCAAAGCATCAGCCAAGTATGAAACGCTCTAAAAGATCTTAACAATTTAGTGATTATTAAAAAACAGCTTTTTGATTTTACTGACCTCTGATATTAAAATGAGTTTGATAATTCAAAACAATAATAGTGAAAAAATGTTTTTTTTTTTTTTAAGTTTTTAAGTTTATTTTGCTCAAATTTTCTTGTGGTAGACATTAGAGTCTTTGTGTATGCATTTTTTTTTTACTTATTTCTTTTTCAGCTTTACCTTAATAATTCCTTAATAATGATTGACATTTGTTAGAAACTTTCATATCACAGCACCCCTGATGTGGACCATTGAATTAGATCACTGCCTTATAATGGTTAAAAATAATTTCAAAATAATTATAAAGAACTTTGATCGTTGCACAGATCCTGTGTTGCAGACATCAAAGCAACAATGGGGATTTTCTCTAATAGCTGCAAAATGAAAATCTAATGGAAAAAAAACCCATCAGCCTCATATTACTTAAACACCATCAGGGACTAGCAGCTCATGCTAAGTTAAAATGTGTTTTTCTGTGACAGCAGGGAGTTACCTTAATTAAATCAGCATATAAATGTTCAACGTTAATGCATCTCTAAGTGTGGAGCATCACTAACTACTTTTCTGACCTAGTTTCCTTCCTTCATTTAGAGCAATGTCAGCTAAGTTCATGAACACTTACTGTTGCTTGGCTGTTCCTGCTGGGTTTGGCACATACAATATTTAATACACTGAATACAGTTCAATTATTTACAATAAAATGTCTGGGTTAAAGGATAAAAGCTTCTCTCTTTCGGTCACGGTGCAACTGCTACAAACAGATTTTTAATGCTGAAAAAAATCATTCTGGCTTATTATTTTAGAAACTTATTGAGACACACGCTTGTAAATAAATATATAAGTACTACGAATACTTTACTTATCTTGCAACATCTTAGTATGAGCAGTCAGCCAGTAAGTAAAAGGAGAGAATACGGTTATTCTTAAGCAAATAAACAGATGCAGACAAATATGAATGAGACAGGATATGCACGCTTGCACACATTAAAAATAAAAACGCATTTAAAAGTTGCAGTTGCTGCATTTAACCCAGAACTACTGTGACCTTTATGCAGCCTTTCTGACACAGTGCTACCAGCTCACCAGTCTAACTAAAATTGGGTCAGTGGGTTTAATCCCTCTTTGGATGCCAGTCAGATTTTAAAGTTAACAAATTGTGTGCTCCAGGCACCAAACTGTATGCTAAAAATAACAACCAATACAAACAGATTTATCCATTGTCTATGTATTTGGTGTGTTTACAATGTGCTCATTTAGTTATTTGTGATTTTGTCCTTTTCTATGTAATGAAGCTGGTGGCAGGATGGTATTTGACTTACTTCCATGTTTGGTTCACTGCTATCAGACCCCAGAAATCAGGAACAGAAAACTAAATGTGAGGGAAGCAGCGTCTACCAGCTGAATTAACTCAGGGCAATTCTGCAGTTGAACTTGCCATTATTCCTAAAATGTTGATTGACTTGATTAGAACTTATTCAGTAAATAAGTTCAGTGTAAAATATATTTTTCATTTATACTAAAAAGTCAGTATAAACGATTTCAACTTTATAATTTCATGTGTTGTTATATTTCTTTGAATTGGGACATGATGTCCAGATTTTTTGAGATTTTGTAGCCTGCTTTATATGTTGGCATAGGTCATATTTAGGAGATTTCTTGATTCTACAGATCTGGGAGTCATCAGGCCTGGGTTTGGCTACCGAACCTGAGCCTAATGTTTAAAAAAATGAGGTCAATTACTATTAGTTTGTGTATTAATGAGGTGCCAAATATCTTTTCAAAACAGCTTGGGAGGGTTTAGATAGCTCTTCTACCTGAACAAATAAAATTGACAGTTGGAAACAGTCTGATCCTAGAGTTTAATCTAGGTTTGAAAAAATGCTTTTCACTGTCTACTTGCCCCAAAACAGGAAATCATAATTTACTAATCATAGGTTCTTGGACTATTAAATCTACCTAAACAAGTATTGATTTATTCATAGAAAAAAACTCTAAACCTTAAGAATAATTATATGACGTTTCTATATTTTTCAATGTGAAGTGGTGGTTATTTTAAGGTTTTTATATAATCCTATAAAAAGTGCCAGCAAATATACATGAAGCTGCCGTGTTTGCTTTGTTCAGAGGTAAATACAAAAGCACACCCCTTTAGATTATATATTTTCTACATTTTGAGAATTAAAACCTTAGAATCAACACTGGTTGCTACTTGAAACGGAAGCGTAACAATCCACCTACAGCATTCCGTTTATCATCATGATGGTTTGCTTCTGCAAGATTTGTTTGCAACAAGGACATTTTAGCACTTTAACTAGCTTCACAACTCAATCAAAAATCAATAGTGACTGCTAGTTCTTTGATAAATCATCTTCCTCAATTCTGGTTTCAATCTATGCTGATTTATGCTTATTTTCAAGTCAAATTGGTGTTTTTGCAGCATCTTTTGCCTCAGTGCTTATTAAAGTCAGAAGAGAGGCGTTAACTCCAAGACTGTATTCACAACTTTCCTCACATATCTGCTGGCCTTCTCCTCTTTTCTCCTCAATCCCCACTCTAATTATCCTTAAATTGGGCCTTTGTTCACCAGCATATCAGTCTCGTTACGCAGACAGAAATGGGGCCTAATCAAAGACAAAAAGGGACAGAGAGAAATAGCCTGGTTGGTTATCTCTCATGCCACACTACCAAACCTCATACAGCCTGCTAGTTTGGATTTTAGCTCACAATTTTGCAAAAATACAGTGAATATTGCATCAGACTAAAAAGATGACACAATTTTTTCAGTAACCATTTCTCCCATTGGTTAGAAAAAATGCAGGATGAGTTCAGTGAAAGGATGATGCCAGAAGGAGATGGAAGAACAAAACATCTGGTGCATTACAGAACAAAATGAGGACAGGATGACTCACTGAAATAGAGAGTTGCCTCAGAAAAACAAAACTAACAGCAAAAAAATCGATTTCTGATCTAAGAAAAAATAGAAAACTCTCTTGGTGATGAGGATGTGCTGAGAAGGAAGTTAATTAGTAAGTTGACTGTGACAACAAGTCACAGTGTTTTCCTAAATGTTGGATCTCTGGTTAGGTCAAAAAGGCAACAATTAACAAAGATATTACATTGCTAAATGCTGCACTACAGTGATCAAAGAGTAACTAAAAACTAAGATCACTGACCTGTTTTATTTTAGTCTATAAGTAAATACTAGAAACATTTTTAGTGTTATGCATTTAATCTCTCAGCTGTTGGCTCTTTCTTCAGTTAATCTTATTTCTTTTGTACAATAAAGCATTAATTAATGTTTTGTTTATCAATAGGTTTATAAAATCTGGACTCCATTTTTTGATACGACAGGACAGCTGCTTTTGGTATCAACTCTCCACTTATGTCGGTTTTTTTTAATACACTTTCTAAGTAATGTTGAAAAATGTATAAATTGTTTGAACTACATCATCACTCAGTGCATGTAGTGAAGCACCAACACATTACACATCTGCATTACAGTCTTCTTGCTGTTCACTTCATATTGTAGTAAACAATTCAAATCAACATATAAAATTTAAATCCTCTCACACAACTTTCTCCTCTACCAGTCGGTCATCAAATATGAAGTTGACGTCTTCTCTTCTCTTAATAAATCACCAAATAAAAGTTGACATTATAACCCCGAATTGAAGCTGGAAAGCTTTTTTTACTTTGCTTGGTATTGTGGTATGCTTGCATTCAAAATGAAACTTCATCACTCTTCAGCAACTTTCCGCTTTTGTCTTAGCTGCCTCTGAGCTAACTTCTTTGCTAATTGAATTGACTTTAGATGGCACAGTGCCTTGAGATGATATTTATAACAGGCGCTCTATGAATATGCTGGATTGAATTGAACGTGAAAAGGCTGGTCAAAAGATAAAGAATATCAGAATCTTTGTATCAAATTTAAGAAGAAATACTGCGAAGATGTAATGTGCTACGTATTATTCAATAAATGGAAGATGAATATGAGCTCGAACGGACAATATTATTGTTTACCTTGCATCATAAATCATATATTCTGAAAGGTTTTTTACTGCACTCCATTTAACAGTTACTATTATCCTGATAAATATATCAGTAACTGGTCACACGTGAGTTTGCTCATTAGATAAATCGGTTCATCCTGATGCTGCATGACAGGCCTTCTCCATCAAACCTTCCCCTGATGGTAAAAGCAGGAGGCAGTGCCTGCAGATACCTTCTGATTTGCACACAAAGCACACTCTGGACTCGACTGCAGCCTGTCTCTACTTCTCTCTGTCTGCCTTCAACACAAACACAAATAGAGCAGACACACACAAAAATTATATATCTGCTTGTTTCCCAGTCTTTGAAACTTGTTACTGACTAGATCGATGCTTCAAAAAAAAAAAAAAAAAAAAACACATTGAATTGCATTTTTATCCTGAATCATCAGGGGGCAGAATATGGAAATACTTTGCTTTATTACGACATATTCTGAAATGTTGATGAAATCTATTGTGTTGATTTCATTCTGTTTTTTATGCTAGAACAAAACATAGATAAAAGAGAGAAGGAAGCAGTCTGCATATCGTCCCTGTCCTTCAATTCTAGTATGAATGGCCAAACGGTCCTGGGCTGGAAGTTTACCACATTTACTCTTTTTCAAATGCTAACGCTTTCCTTGTTGCGTGAAATGTCACAGCATCGAGGACAGACTATCTCATAGAGGTCAGGACATTTTTAGAAACTAATACAGAAAAACAGTTTTACCGACACAAGAGGAAATCTCTTCTCATTACTCTGAAAATGTCAAGAAACTGGAGAATATGCTCAGCCTGCTCTCCAGACACACAAGCCAACCTCAGAGGGTTTGGTGGAGTATTACACAACGACTGTTTAAAAACCATGAATTTAATTGTGAACTACTTCTCCTTTTAATGGTTCTACTCTCATAATTGTGATCACAAACATCTTTCTGACATCAGCTGAGATCAGACATGAGTCTATCAATTTATTTTTGCTCACTGTGACAGAGATACTGTTCACTCTGAGAGCTCTGGAGGGCCACTGATGTTCTGAGGTTGTCATTAAGATGGCTTCCACAGCTGACAAGTGGATCCACATAAAACTGCACAGTCTATGCACTTGTGCTGAAGCGTGACAAACTTCAGGAAAAAAAAGTTGCTTAAACATTTATTTTGTTGTGCTTTTATGAGTATATTTTTAAAGCTTTTTCCTTCATTCTGTCTACTGTGCGGTATTGTGTAATGGTTAAGCAATATGAAATCCATCACCACAAAGGTTTAAAATGAATAAGAGTTTTTTATATGTTATTTGCAATCATTCCTTTAATTTTTTAAGCCATTTTGTCAGAAATAGAGTGCAAAACAACAGCTGGAGGCACAGTTTTCTACTTCACCAGCAGACATGGCACTAATTCCAGTAACCAATTAGTGCATTAGTAGAAATGCGAAAAGCGGTCCAAAGACCATCCGCGCCAACGCCGCCGAAGGCGGCGGAGGCGCAATGCACAGGCCATACTGTCCCACAGTCCCTGAAACTAAAGCGGTCACCGCTCGTTCAGACCCAGCGGTGAACAGGTACCCAGTCTACAAATCCAGAGTAGGGCCGCTTTGGTCCTCTGGCCCATAGTCCAAGTCCGATTATGTTCCAGGACCATTGTCCTTGCTGCGCTCCAGCCATGCTGGATAAAATGAGCCGTCAGTTTAAAAAGTTCTCTACATAAACTCAACAGATTGTATCAAATCATTAACTTGCAGCATTTACTCCTCCTGGATAAGGTAGACAATTGCTTGCGTTGTGTTACTGACTTTAGATAACAAACAGGTGAGGACTGATATCTGTGCTAAACTAGAGTCAATCCTGCTAAAGGACACATGGGGAACCTGGCTGTAGCATTCACATATAGACTTTATAAAGTCTATTATTAAATTGACTTTATGTGACTTAATAAACTGTAACAAAACTGTAAGAATATAAGGTTTCTTGTCCAAACAGAAAACAGAAAATCCTGGATATTCTCATGCCTGAGTCTTGATCATCACCAGGAAAAATATATAATCTCACACCACTTCTTAAATCACGGCTCTGTTTATTAAAGAAGAGATTTTAGAATTTTGCTATTGGTCAATAAAAAACTAATTGGTCTTGGGCTGACATATGTCTCAACTTCCTGAAAACATGAAAGGTGCAGAAACTGTTGGTTCCTTTAAAGTGGGATTGAACACATTTTTTGGTTTGCACAGCTTTTGATGAAAGCATCTGACAAATAAATTGGTTGAGACATTTGGTACTTTTATGTATTTGATTTCCATATTTTAACATCTTTTTTTCTTTTATACAATGCTTTTATGGCTATGCTTTGTTTTTTTTCTTTCTGTCTTTCCTTTGATGTCCTGTGAAGCTCTTTGGATTGCTTTGTATGAATGGTGCTAAATAAATAAATTTGCATTTCTTTGAAAATTCTGCATCATCTTTGGGACTGGCAGCCTTCATACCAAAATACACTCATCTTTCTAATATGGTACATTTCTTATTTTTCTCCATAGTGCATAGAACTGGTGAAAAAGAAACCTTTTCAGGATTAAGGTTAGGTTGCAGCAGCTGCTTGTCATTTTGTCAAATAGGCCCTTGAATGAAAATGGAACTGTTCATTGTTCCAGTTGACAGGTCAGTACCTTGACTGGCAGCTCAAAAGTGTGTGGATGAGATGTAAACTGTAAAGTGGTTTGCTTTTGTTGGAGAAGATAAAGTAATTTCTTTACCAACACTCTCTGGGCTCAGCATGCCTCCCAGGAATTTACAACCCATCACCGTAAAAATGAATGGAACACCGTGGCTCTTCTCCAAGCATTCCATGAGGTTCTGATGGGTTCTGTCAAACCCGTGTTTGTGTGCTTCAAAAAGCAAAAAACAAGCTTTTCATAATCCTCCTAATCTGTTTGCTTGTTAGAAAAAGAAAATGTAAGGAAAATTCTGCTTCACATCATCTTTATGTTTAGCGTCAGCAACCACAGCGTCTTTTTAGAAATGCTAATTGGACCGTGGATAAACCTAATATCCCTTAAAGAACAAAACACAAAGCTGACTGGTGAATGAAATATTTGAGCAACTTGATTTGTAAAGACTTGCCGAGTGATGACTAAGAAATAAAATGCACCACAGTTTTGCAGCACACTGGTTATTTTAAGGTTTCAATTTTGTGGACTAACAAAATAATGTCAGTCCATAAATTTGAGAAATACTCAAATTGGAGGCTCTGATTTAAAATGTTTGCATTTGAAGATTTATTCTGTTAATTAAAATTAACAGAATAACACTAAATAAATTATTCATGAAATTAATTCACAGGAAACATTTTCACGGTTGTAATGGGAAAGGACAATTGGAAAAGGTAACTGGCTAGCTCTTGTTTGGTTTGATTTGGATTCCATGTGAGTAACAGGCAGAAAAACAGAATGACAAACAGCCCCTGTTTGCCATTTCAGAAAATAAAATCTTCTCACACAGATATACACACACACACACCAACTCTTCCTGCTGAATGCTGAGCTCTTGGAGAGTCTGTTTTTCACACTACAGACTCGCGGTGATGGGAGGAAGACCTCATCATGTGTCCAATAACCACCACTGAAGGACTGCTCAAAATTGAGCCAGATAGCAATTTATCAGAGAGGCATTTATATCAGAGTTAGTTGAAGCTCAGGCTCTCAACCTAAAAGCAGCTTTGTGTTTTTTTTCAGACTACACCAAATCCTCTGATATGTTTGTGTCCAAGCAAACATCATTGATCATTACACATTATCATTAAGACTTCTGGGAAAACCTACTGCTCAAAATTTCCTTTAGAGGACACCGATTTTCTGCTCAATGCATTTCTCATAACTTCATAAAGGCATTCAAGGTTCTTATCAGATAAATTGGTGGTTCCTTTCAGTGGATGAAGCCAGAGATATTATCTCAATCTGCACTTGAAAACCATAATTAGCCTGAAAGATGAAAACCTTCATAATAAAACCTCTTTCTTTCATTGACTGAACTGAAAAGGTATTACAATGCTCACTGGGCTTGGATTCCCTAACCTCTGGCACTTGGTGCCTCTGCATCATTTTGCTCTTTTGTCAGAGCTTTCAGTGAAATATCTGTTATCTGTAACAGCGGGCTAATGAGAGCTCTGCATCTGAAATTATGTTGTGACATTTCTGGCCTTAAAATGTCAGCTGTGACTTTATGAAACATCGTTCAAGAAAAGACTAAACCTTTCATATTAGTGACAATCAGGGTGGATAAAAGCATGTGATAATGGCTCTAATTCTAGAATAAGAAAAAGGCTGATAAGAATTGCTTGAAGAAGTAAATTATCTCTGATTTTGATTGAGAACTTTGCCCTTCAAAATGTATTTAATTAAGTGAGAAGCAGTTTCATTTGAGGCATTACGAACCTGTGAAACTTTATGAGCCAGTCAGCCATCACTGTAGGTAGAAAGGTTTAATACAGGCGGCATTACTTTCCTCTTTTCATATCTGCAGCTGACAGCTTTGCTTAAACAAACACATATACACATTTTTGATTGTCCAAACAAAATGTTTTGTTTGAACTGAATGAATGATTATTTAAAATGAGGTTTTGTGGACTTATCAGCAATTAGCATCAGCCTGAATCAGATCTATGACTGAACTGACAAGATTCTTCTGGATGTAAACTGGATCTAATTCTGTTGTAAGTTTCTTTAAGATAATATTTCTTATATAACGGAGGTACATAAATACATTGAATTCAATTCCATTTCTTCTTAATCTTCATATAATTGAGTACCTTGCAATTCTAAACAATTCTATGCTTTGAGAAAACATTTCTTCTGTTCAAATCACCGTTAATCAAATTAAGCATTTATAAATTCTATTGTAGCATGTTTTACAAGTGCAATTGTCTAAAACCTTATTATGTAGGATACTTCTAATCATGGTAGCATATTTCTCATACCACAGAGTGGGTCATTTCTTAGAATAGAAAGACGGCTTTGATTCTTGGCTCAGACTTTTGAACACTGTGCCTCCATGAGTCCTTACAACCTTCATTCACTAATGTTCCACATTAATCAGTACTTTTATTCATTATAATACTTGGTTCAGAATCAGCAAAAAGAAAAATGTTACATCTTCAAGTCTCTAAATTGCAAGAATCTATTTTTGGAAATTGCTGAGGCTGTTTTCTGGGACATTACACTTTCACATTTTATTTATAGGTAACACAAAAGCAACACCCAGACATGTCTTCATCCTGCCAAATTCAATAAATTCAACGCAAAATTAGGAATTCTATAAATTCACTGTATTTTTTTGAAGTATAACAGTTTCTGTTTCTCTGAAACATCAGAGTCCAGCAGACGCTTTCAGTGCTGCTGTAATTGTGTAAAACATGTGGGTGTGCTAATTGCAAGCTGCCAAACAACAACCATGTTTAGTCTGTAACTAAACATAGACAACAGCTTAAATTGCCTGTTACTCTCCTGCTGCTTCCTGACGAAGCCACATAATAATCACCCTCGCGGACGCCCACCAACTCTTCTTCACTCGTTGTGCTTCAGTTTCTCTCTCCTTTTCTTATCTGCCAAGGTTGTCTATTTCTCTTCTTGTTTAGTAATTACTTCTCTTCCAGTGATGTTGAAAAAAGCTAAGCTTCTCGTTACACCCATGCTGCCCAGGCATCCAGCCAAGGATCAAACAGGAATGAAGAAAAATGGTGTTGCAATGTCTATCCTCTCCTTAGCAACGCCCACTGAAAAAGTGATGCTAGTCCTCTTCTTTGATTGTCATCTTTTGATATGGAGTAGATTTGCTCTCTCCATGTTACCAAGGTC
The DNA here is from genome assembly GCA_903067095.1 of Girardinus metallicus. Classification (NCBI taxonomy): domain Eukaryota; kingdom Metazoa; phylum Chordata; class Actinopteri; order Cyprinodontiformes; family Poeciliidae; genus Girardinus; species Girardinus metallicus. The sequence continues at coordinate 121,436 of CAEGAE010072639.1, forward strand.
TCACTATGGATACAGGAAACAGTTCAAATGAATCATTCATTGTGACACTAGAAATTAAAGATGAATCTCATTAAAATAGAGTTCTCTGAGGATTAATCTGGCTGAGAAAGCTTTATGCTATCATAACAGATTTACAAAAATAAATGTAGAAAATCACAGTTTGAAAGGTTACATTTCATTTTGACAGTTTTTGCTTTATCTTCGTGCCTCTCATGTTTGAACTCTTTCTTTGTTTTCCAACACAGTCTAAAAATATGTTTTCAATTACATAATGTACACATATCTAGATATTTTTTCCATGTCCAAAAAGAAAAAAAAGATAAAGAAATTTCAAACTTTTTTACATTACATCACGTTACAGCCACCGGTTTATTTGATTAGCAATTATGAGTGGAGAAAGTGGTAGTAGAAAAAAAACTGTAAAAGGTTAAATTATAAAAACAATATCCTAGACTTGGGATAACTGTTTACTACATCATTGAAAAATGGAAATAATGTGGCCCAACTGCAAACCAAGCATCTCATTACAGGTTCACTGCACACTGTATGAGTCTGCAGTGAACCTGTAAAATAAGCTGCATTGACCAGATGAATCAAAATTATACTGTTCTACATGCAAAATGTGGGAAAAACTAGAACCATCTTTACCTCACCATGTCTCATTGTGAAACATGGTGGTGGGAGCATCATGCTTTGGACTCTGGTGTCCAAAGCATACTGTGGAAGATAGTTTTTCAGATGTATATTTTAAGAAAAAAACTTTCAGAACCATGTGGCGTTTCTGTCATCTTCTACAATTCAGGAAACATAAAATTAACACAGTGACGAAGTGAATATATTGGTTTATATTGTAGCTTCTCCTTCTGACTCCTCTCTTTGGCCGACCAGTTTTTCAGTAAGATTAAACTTTTCCAGGGTTTTCAACTATCACCACAACTCCTCTAGGAAATGACCTCTGTGCATGTTTTTACCAGAGATGTTGTAATTATTTCTTACCTTCCTTTTTCCTTAACATCCCATTTTATACTTAGGAAGTACATTATGTTTTAATGAACATTTGGATATAAAGTGACAGCCATTTTGTGATTTCTCAAAATAACTATCTAGAAAATCTGGATGCTCCCTCTACAATTTAAGGAAGAAGCTTTTGAAGGGCTAACCTCTACTCATTCTAGCACTGTATTACTTACTGTTGCAGTTGTTCCTTTTTGCCTCCAGCAACTTTATTCTCTAACCTCAATTGACCTTTATTTCAAATATAAATATATAAATATAAAAAGCATACAACTAAGATTGTCTTGGATACCATAAGCTGTCTGTGCTTCTGATGAATAAAGATTATTTATACCTGCAATGCATGAGAAAAAATTATAGTTTTTTTGTAAAGCTGAGCTCATCAGAGTGGGCATGTTTCATCTTCCTTAGGTTTTAGTTCATGCATGATCAAGCTTTATTTGAACTGGACTGAACCATGAAAAAATAAGCTGGAGGAGCAGTGGAGCTTAAAGTTGTAACAAACAGATAGATCTCTGCAGATCAGAGGTGGAGAAATAAGTGTAGATAAGACAACTTATCAAAGTTTGTTATGGTTCAAAGAGAACTCTTCCCACTCTAAAGGAACAGAAATAAAAACCTTAAAGATAAGAAATTAAAGTTTTAGAAATTACTTTTCTCATTTGTTACAGTTCAAAATATTGTAAGTACTTTCTCCAGGTGTTGTTACACACTGGACAGGACATCGGTCCATCACACAGAGACATATAGGACAAACAGCCACAATTTAGTGAGACCAATCAACAGTCATGTTGCTCATAGACCGTGGGAATACTTAATAATGTCTGGTTAAGATAATCAGAAAGCTGGATGGGAATCAGTGTTTGATTTGTTTTTTGATTTTCTGTAAAAAACACTCTTATGGTATATTATATTTCTTTTTTACTAAATCTGTTAAAAACTATCTAACTATTAAACAAAACTCCAAATATCGCTTAATTAGTCTGATCCCTCCAAATATTTACAGAACTTTACAGATCTTCTTAATTCATCGATTGTTGACTTTTCGTTATGAAAAGCCATGTTCGACAGCAGTACAACATAACAGGAATTTTCATCTCTTTCTTTGCGGTTGCCACATCTTTTTGCTTCACACAACAAACGGCAAACCAATATTCACATGAACTGTGGAGAAAGATTTAGCTTTTAAAAAGGAACATTTAGCTTTTAAACTGTCATTCTAATTTCTTGCAACTACTTTTCACTGTCTGCATGTCAGTCATCCTGGCAGTTTATACACAGGCTGAGATACATTTTCTTTAATCAAATGTGAAAACAATTAATATTTACATCTCTTTTCATGTGCATTGTGCTCACAATAAAGTCTATACCATATGAATCATGCTGTTTGCCCCCCTCATCCATATTTTAAATCATATATTTCACACATATGATAAGCTTTCTTACTTTCAATTCCAGATCTACGCAGTTAGTGGAAAGTTTGCGCTCTGTGAAGCGCAGGGCAAATAAGTATTCTAAACCAGAGGGTCTCGTCCTCTTCATCCCTCATTCTCTCAACATTCATTATTTTTTTGTAAACTGCAGTGTGTCTCAGATTATGGGTTCTCCTCAGAATATGGTAGCCTTCATGTCTGCTGCCATGTGCTCCTTTAAAAAACTGCTTCATTACCTAAATCTGGATGGAATATTCTGCTTATTTGGGTTTCTTTTTTATACGTTCTTATCAGTGTTTTAAAATGTTTAAGATTAAATACTTTAGGTTGTTTTCTGAAAGGTTTCTTAATTAAAGGAGAACCAGACTGCAACTTGAGTCAATCTCTATTTTATTATGAAACTTATTTTAATGTATATGTTTAGATTATAGCAACTAAACACAATAATCACGCTACCAGTGCATCTTGTAATGAAATAAGCTGCTGCTGTTTACTTTTTTTTCATCCATTTTTCTTTAATTCTGTAATCTGTTTTTATCTCTTGTTTGTGTGTCCACTTATGCCAACAGTACAGTTAAAATTAAAGATTTGTCATTTAGCTACATTTTATTTTGGAATGTGATTCATTTAAAAAATTGTGGATATATTTTATTGCAGTCAAAAGTTACCATGAACATTTTTGAAATGATTTAAAGAAAATTATGTTCCTTATATTGAGTCTTTAAATTGAAATTTATATTGTGGCTAGCTCAGGTAAGCATAGCCTAGCTTAACTGGTTCCTGGGAAATAAATTTGAAGCTAATCAAATTTATGTTAACAGCTGTGTTTTCTGTTAAAACTGTACAGAACTAGATATATTTTTTATCTAAACAAGAAGTATGTCAGGTTAACTGGAGAGTTTATCCGAGGGATTTGAGAGTGTTGGATATTGTCCCACATTGATAGATCAGATAAAAAGTTGTTTTATTAGCCTAAAAGTCATTCTTCTCAACTTTCTGCTCCAGATTTTTTTTGTATCTGTGTCAGAACTACCATAAGTAATATTCTCTTTGTTGCAGCCATAGTTGAGTGGAGGCATTTTTGACAGATTTTCATACCTCTTTTAGCCGCTGGTGGTGTTTTAGTCTTGTTGTACCTTCTATGTTTTACTGTTGTAGGGCCTACATTTTTGTATGGTCAATGTTTTACAGCTTCAGTTGAGTTTTTGTAGTGATGCATGTTTTGGATTCGAAAAAGAAGGTCTGACTTTCATGAGTTTCCAGGTTAAATCAAGTTAAAATATTACATTTATGTATTATTCATACCCATGGATCCATATTTCCTGTTGAGCATTAATAATCAAAAAAATAATCCCTGTTAAATTAAACATGAAGTAATTTATGTTTAATTTAAACATCTTTCTAAAAGATGTGTACACAAACTGTTCCTACATACAGAAAATCTTTACATATTCCATAATTTGAACAGCCTCGACTGCTTCCACCTGCTCTGTTGGTGTTGTGAGGATATATTGTCCTGCGGTGAATCATCAGTAATTAGATCTGTAGGCAGAATACAGCAAGAAAAAACCCACTACATTACCTTCAAGGTTAAGGGACCCAAGGGGTTTGTGGGTTCATAGTCAGTATGCGCTAAAGTTGATTACTACATCTAAATCCATTCTTTTGCCGAGGAGCAGTATGGAGGTCAAAAATGAGAGTCTTCTGCATGCTCACTGGGACAAATTTTGTTAAGAAGATCAGCCATATTGATCTGCTTAATTAAGAGGAATGATGCAGACGGAATCAGAAATTAAGCAACACCTTTTGCTTTACCAGCTTTCCTCAAAGGCTAACAGCTGCTAGGCGCTCCATTTTTTGCTAATTGTGTATGTTTTATATGATCTGGAAATGAGTTCCCTCCCCACCTTAATACAAATACTTTTCAAAACCAACTTTTTCTGCTGTATTTTCAAAGTGAGATTTTTCTTCTGTAACTGACGGCAACTGGACTTTGGCTCAGTCTTTCCTGGAGACGTTTTGACACCTATCCTGAAGTTATAAATTCTGGAGGCTGACAGTTGATTTGTGTGCAGTTGTTTTTTAAACAGAAGGATTGGCCTCCATGTGCTGGTTGCCTTCAATTTAAGTCTATTGTAGTATCTATCAGTAGTTATTGTACTAACTTCAGTTGTAAACTAAAAACAAAAGGGAAAAATAGAAGAATGTGCTAGAAGAATGGGCACAGGGCACAAAATTATGCTGAACCTTGTGTCAGAAAAAGTAATTTGGTTTAAAAAGACTAACTGAAATATTTCTTCCTTCCTGTAGCTTTGCTTCTGGCAGTTTTGTGGTAGGTACTATTGACTTTTTGCATATTACATCACATCAAACCATGCTCAGTATCTTCCTGCAGAGCTCTGCCATCATCATTTACCGCTGCCTCAGGATACATGGAAATTAGTGCTATTTCAGTGCTTTTATTTTAGTCGACTAAAACATTAAAGAAAAACAAGCGTCAGACCTGACCTTTGAAGACACATGTCTCATGATTTTGTAGACAGAGACAAAAACATGATTTAGTTTCATTATTTCACAATTTCCATGTCAAAATGATGAAAATAAAAATTAGCATCAAGCTGCCTTTGAAAAAAAGTTAGTTTCAGTTTCAGCATTTTTATTTGCTGAAACAGATGCCTCAGATTCAGTAAATAAAAATGCCTCCGATTCTATGTAGTGTATATTTTCTACCTTATGTTATTTCGTAAGAAATGAAATGTCAGTCTCTCTCAAGGTCAGCGGAGCGAAACATCTTGTTTTCTGTCTGCATCATCTTGAATTTAAAGATACTTCCTTACTTCCCAAACATTCCCTCACACTCTCAATGAGGGGAATGTACATGAGACTTAAAACACATTGTTATAGGAGTTAGGACATTTTTGTTAGTTAATCCACTTAGACAAATATTTGCAACTCTAATATTGCAGGATATTTGTAATGCATCCCAAAATTTTCAACACATAATTTTGGATTTAATAAACGTTCATTTTCTGAGAGTTTCACTAATGGACTGAATAAGCAGCCACAGAAGCAACATTAAAAGTTACAACACATTTCATAATGTGCTAATCTGTGAAATGCAGTTTTCGTTAAATTTGTTAAATTCCACTCTCTTTTGGAAGTTAAGACCTCTGTATCCAGAGTCTCTCCACTCTGGATACAGAGTTGCTGACACAAAGCTTCAGAGGGATACATGGCTTATGAGTGTGTGACTAATAAAAATTGAGGGATAATCCTTTTCACTGCTTGGGTCTGCAACTGACTGGATTTTGGAAAGAGGAGATGATACACTGTCTTTCATCCCAGAGACACAGGATGATGCGAATGTAGGACAGGGCAAAGGAATAAAGAATGAAGTGTGGGATTTAAATTTTATGTACTTTGTAATGCTAAAAAGCATTTTAAAGAAGGAGTAGGGACGTTAAGAGCTGCTCTGTGACGTGTTAAATGAAACAGCAAAAACATATACTGTTCTGGCTTCCTTCCCAAAGAGTTGAAACAGCACCAGGAAATTCATGTATTGCTAATTTTGTCCCATCATTGTTCTGGGTGCAACCACAGGAATCTCCCCATGTAGCTAAAACAAACTATAGTTGCTCTTCTAAAAATTATGAAAAATATGCATGCACCCTTGTAATCTGTTAATCTGGTCAGGGATGTTTTTCTGTTATTCAGGCAGCATTTGCCATGCTATCAAAAATAAACCCTGGAATTTTACCTAGTGAAGAAAATGAAAGAAGGTGAGAATGTCAATAAAAAAACAAGCAGCTACTTGTGAGATGTTTGACATAATTCTACAATACTTGGAGCATGTCTTATAAAAAAAAACATTTGGCCTGTCTGTATAGATATGCTGTACTCACAGAGCTTCACTTTTTCCACATTTCATGTTACAGTCTTATTCCAAAATGTATTAAATTAATCTATTTTCTCAAAATTCTACACACTAAAAAGCTACTATGTCGTATACTAATTTATTTAAAATATAAAACCAACCAACACAAATTTACATAGAAGTATTCACAGCTCAAATTGGTTTCCACTGATTATGCTTGGTATGTTTCTACTACTGAAACGGAGTCCATCTGTGGTAAAAATCATTTTAAGCCCAGTTATTTGGGCTTGAAATGGAAAGGCACACAATTTTTAATAAATTTGAAAAAATAATTTGAAATAGGGCTGCAATATAAGAAAATGTGGATAAAAGTAAAGCGCTGTGAATATTTTCTTGAAGCAGTGCATACTTGTTATCTCGATCTGTGACCTGCTAAAGCTTTGTTGACAAAAGGTTAGACTTACTATAGGATGCAGGAACCTGAATGTTATTATATGAACATTCAGGAAATGTAAACTTAAATATGAGCCCAAAGTAATCATTTGTTCATGATGTTCACCTTAAAGATTGTTCGCTACTACTTTTGTTAGTGTTACCAATAAAATGAGTTTAAAGACAAAGTGACTAGTACCATGAGCACAAAAAATGGGTTTTGGTTTGAATAATTATATGTCTTTTTGTGTTGTACACTTTAGCAAAACAGAAGTTCATGATGTCACTCCACGTATAAAATCATGTTTAATTAGTTCTTTCTTTTCAATGTTTCATAAAAGCCTTTCTCTGAGTTTTTCTGGTTCTGTTTGTAGCAAACTATTGAAGTATTGCCCCAGGGCAGAGGGAGGTATCACTGCTCAGAATGCCTCTGGCTCTGTGGCAGTAAGTCTGTAAGAAAGGGAGTATGCATGGGAGGATATTAGAAACTGGCACAGAGGTTCAAACATAGGGATTTGGGAACCTGCTATGAGTGTGAGGAGAGTAAGAGAAGTTCCTTTGATCAGAGGAAGCCACAAAGACATCCAATAATTAAACTGCATTCAGATAATCCTAAAGTGACAGAGACATTAAGACATCCCCTCTTCCTTTTTCTACATGTATGATGCACCTGAAGCAGCATCTGCAATATAAAGAAACTTATCTCTAAAAAGACCTTTGATTATGTTTCATGTAAGTGCAGACAAAGAAAAATCCTGTAAGTTATAGGATCTCTGTATTTTAGTACAAAATCAAAAAATCTGAACTTCCCTTTTTCCTGGTAAGTAGTAGCTATAGTATGCTATAAGAAGTCTGCACCCCCCCAATTAAAAGACCTGGGTTTTGTGATGCAATAAACAAGACAAAAATAGATAATTTCTGAACTTTTTTCACCATTGCTATGTCAAGATTTGGGATTCAGCAGAGAAAGTCTGAATGCTGAAACCGAATCAAAAGTTTCCACCTTGTTTATGGATGTACACATGCAACCAGGTTATTGCATGCCTTTTTTTTTTAGGTGTATTGCTTTTCATGTTTGACTGTATAGGTTGAAAGTCACATTAACAAGGGAAAAGTTTTCAACATCTTTTATTGCACATGTTTTATATCCACTTGATTAAATGTTTATCTGTGACTTTATTTAATTTGATCTAAAACCCTTTGAGGTAAAAATTGGTGGACTTACAAAATCCAACAGGTTACAACAGAATGGCTGAAAACTGACATATATAGATTGTTTTAATGGTACAACTAACATCTATACTCCAACCATTTATATTATCTTGTACTGACATACATCTTAAGGTTTGTGCACTTAGCAGCAAGAAAAGATTTCCAACCCTTGAGAGTAAACTACAAAGGACAGCTTCATGTTTTAAATGTAAGCATGTTTCAAGTATTGCTTTGAATGCTCTGTTTTAGTGTGTTATACATTTATTACAAGAGAGCTCAAAAATACTCAATAATAGGACTGACAAACATAGTAAGTATAATATTTTGAGTGGCTCAAATGTCAGGACATAAATACCTGATGATAGCTTTTGCAACAGAAAATAGGCGCCAGTTATTAACACAATAGGTAATTAAGCTGTAATTTACCACAATACTGAACTGTTTCATCTGTCAGTGCTGGAACCTTTTTGGATTTATCAAAGAACAGAACAAAGAACAAAACAACAAACTCAGAGACTGTCCTCTGAGATGAAAATACATAATTAAAGGAATGGAGCAGGAAGAGAGAAAAGAAAATTGTTGTCAGAAAATTTCCATCAATATGATGACTTACACACTGATGAAGGTAGTCTTTGAAATGGTGCTTAATAATGTGCTGGCTGGTCAACACTTATGCTGAGAAAAAAATTGCTAGAAGGCAAACAGATATCTGGCATCAAGTTACAATTCTATTCATTTCCAAAATCAAAGGCTCTTCTGAGCAGTTGGAAATATAACCCTCTTGATTTTTCACAAATATGAACTCCAATGTTGTGATACCTTTACACATAAAGTAGAGTAATTAACTTCATCCTTAAAATGCACTTGTTTTAAGAGAGCACATTTGTTTAAAACATCTATGTGTGTGTGTTGTGTTAAGGTCAACATATTGTTGACCTTAACACAAGAAAAGCAATGGTCTTTTCTTTGTTTGCCCGAAGGCTTGTCTGAAGATCAGAGTAAAATTTAGGTTGGAATCAAATGTTTAGACCTCTAAAGAAAAAACTTTGGTCATTTGTAACAGGCACATCTAAATCAGTTGTTTAGTTTATGCTATCAGCTTACAAAAAGTAGCCTACCAGCTGTACCAGCATATTTAGATACAAAAGAGCATTTTGCCACTGATGACAACCATTTCCAATAAACATTACAGTTACAGAATCATGTCAAACAGGCAATTGTTATCTTTCTGAGGTTTGAGTAGTTTTGAGACAAACAGCAATTAATGCTCCCTAAGGGTGTGATTAATACTCATGCTGGGATCAATCTAAAACTGAAGAAAGACAAATTACATCCAGATCTTTAAAAAAGCTGATAAGTTACTAAAAATGTTAGAATTAGCTAAAAACATCTTTAGCGTTAAATAACATTTTACAGCTTAAAATCTGATTAATTATTCTATGAAAAATAATTATGCTGGGCACGCACATTGATACATGATATTTATTTAATGCTTTTTGATTAGTAAAGTTTGCAGTTAGTGATGGTATTTTGCTTGATTAAATTATTTATTTTAAGACTGCACTTATCGCTAAAAAGGAAAAAAATTTGCTTTATCTAAATGCTAATTTTATGCTACTGGTCTGCATGCAAACCTATTTGCTGCATGTGTAAAACATAAATTAAAGCTTTGTTTTTCCTTCCTTCTATTTCAAATATTTGTATTCATGAAGATGACAGTGCTTTTACATAATTTGAAAAGTCCAGATGGTAAGGTCACAGATTCTAAAGCATATGACATATTGATTTTGAATATCTGAGAATGTGGACCTCACCAAGTCGAATCCTTCGTTGAGTACAAACCCTAGATTCCCAATGTCCAGCCATCACTCTCTTCATGAAGGGTTGGGGTTAGATTGGGTTAGCTAGCAACAGAATCTCCATTCCAGAGATAAATGTGTTTAATGCAGAATGTGTGTATCAGCCAAACAACAAAGCAAAAGATCTTGTGAAGACAGAAGTGTCACTATCCACCATGGAACAAGTCCTGCACCAAAATGGGCTGAAATGCCACTCAGTTAGGGAGAAACCATCACTCCAAACGCAAGATAAAACCATGATTGCAGTTTGAACTTGTACTCAGACATAAATATTTAAATCTTTGAAAACTGTGTTCTAATAAAACCAAAGTTTAAAAGAGCAGTATTAGGTATTCTCAATGCATGTGGTGCCATTTTATAGCGCAACAAAGTAACTATGTTACCTTCAGTTGTCTTAAAAATGCAGTTTGAAAAATGTCTTAAAATAAATTTGACCTTGCAATTTAATGCCTTGAAACTGGCATTCAAGCATCGTTTCATAATCCATGAGAGTTCAGTCTGTTTCTGTCATATCTGTCTCTGAATAGTGGTTTTACATAGTTTTTTTAATCTCTTGTTAATTATTCACTCTGCTTCAAGTCAAATGCAGTCCCCATTTTTTCTGTTTGTCTGAGAACCAGATGTGTATGACTCAGGGCTATTATTATTAATTATTGGATTGTGGATGCAATAACCTCTGCTTTCAGCAAACTTCTCTGAGACCTTCAAGGACAAACTTTTTCAAATCAGCCAACCCTACTGAAACTGTATTCCTGGATTTTTTTCTCTGTAGCGTCGTGGTTCTTATCCAGTCATGTCAATCATCTGTTTCTGTGTTCCAGACCCTCCAAATATCTGAGCAGCAACATCCAGCATCCAATGGAGATTTCTAATAAATCTTTTGAAACTTCTTCTTTGTCCTGGCTGAATGTTCGGTTCTAGCTCTTAGCTTTCTAAGGCTTAAACATTCAGTCTAGTTTTAGCGATAGATCCTGTTTTGGTCATAGTAAATTTCCATACAGTGGATTGCTATGTTTCTTTTCAAACATGCATTTGAGAATGTCACAGATAGCAGTTATCGTAGAACACACTCCCTTTCTGCAGCCAGAGAAGAAGGTACGTGGTCAGAGTGTGAATAATCACAGTTCCATACAGTGAACTCACTCTGGTGCAGTAACAACACAGTAGCCACTTGGAGAAACACAGCGGACGAACTGGGCATGTTCACACACAGTCTCATTTTATAGCACAACCAACTAAACAGGATTGTGCTGCAATCAAGCAATATAGTAAAACTGGAGGGAAAAGGAGCATTTTCCCTTCAGCATCTTTGTAGTAAGGAAACTTTCAACAGAACGTGTACAAATAATGAAGGTAGTAATAAGGTGGCTGCAGCTCAACCCTGTTTTTGATGCATACCTAGACTTATCATGCTTCTAATGACACAAATCTATGTCAAATGATTATGATGCTAAAATTAACAGACCTGTAGCTGTGAGGCTAAGGAAGTACACTTGTAAATATTAAACCAGATAATCTGGCAGATGCCTCTGAGTGTTTTGTTTTTTTAACCTGGGGCAATACATTAATGACAACCAAACCACTTTGTTTTTTATTTGTAAAGATAATAATCTTCTGGACCCTCTGTACATTTAGAGGAACCACAATGACACCTAGTGGCTGTTCAGAGTTATACTGGAATGAAGCTTTAAATGTAGAGACATTAGTCAGTGTATATAAAATTTTCATTAAAAATATGATGACTTATACACTGATGGAAGATTAGAAAGAGATCAAACATTTTATCTGCTGAAATCTTTAAGAAGAAGTTAGTCATTTTTAAAAAAAATCTTACAAGATGTAAACTGTCTATACGTCATTTTACCTCATTTAAAACCTCTTTTTGTTAAAACTTGGGATTTTCATCTACAGGCATAGACTTACAATGTCAGTCACAGGGTATTAATAAAATGCCATAATTAAATCTGATGAATAAACAATTACAGATGGGAGAGCTGAGGTGGAGAAGGGTTTCACACAAATATAGTCTTAGAAAGTGTAGAAGGTTGAAAAATAATCCTTTTGTTCTATTTTCCTTTCCACATAGCCCTGTAGAAATTTGATCACAGCTTTAGTCTGACATTTCAGACTTACTTGTGTGCTAAATTACAGCCTTGCTGCTAACTGTGCCTTCACAATGTCTGCATCCTCCTCCTCATTAAATGGCTTTACTTTGTGACTTTTCAACATAATCATGACCTACACGAAGTAGCAAGAAAAACTGAAGAAAAATAAATAACTGTATATTTTGCTTCAGCTCTCAGGTGAAGAACTACCGAAAAATAATATTTATGTACTGAAGTGAAGACAAAAAGACTGACTTGAGAGCATTTCACCACAAGGTGGACATCTTGCACCAGAAAAATCACATCCTCAAAGCTGAACTTTGTTAAAGTTACTACTTATACTATCAACTACAGTATACATATTCCTATGCATTTCCCTCCTAAAACACCATGCCATGGTATGCTAACAAGTATGCTTAAGAGTCTGCTCACTGTGTGAAACAGATTTAGTTATTATACAAAATCATTGTGACCCAACAAAGAACAGACTAAATATGAATGTTTTATAAGATGCAGCAACTTTCTCTGTGTCTGCATTGTTGATGTCTCTCCTCTTCCTCTTGACAATCCTCCATTGATTCTCTAAGGGGGTAAGTCAGGCAACTTTTTCAAGGACAGCGATACTATGATGATTAAAGTAGTTATTGTTAAGTTTTACAGTGTGGGCAGGGAGCCAGTCCTAATGAAAAAGGAATGAAACTACAAGTAATATGGCTTGGTTTTATTTTGCGCTGTGTTGCAGATTTCTCCTTGGCTTGGCTATGAAATTAGCATCTCTATAAAGTTTGTTGCATAGGCAGAGTCCATGCCCATGCATTTTGTGAATCTGCCATAATAGTTGAAAAGACTTTAAGTTTTTTATCCCTGTTAATTTGTTCCATTTCTATTTGTTTTCCCTGCACTCAACTTTGGCTTAAAATGTTTTGATAAACCATTCTGTGAAAAGCCAGGTTTTTTAATTTTGCAATGACGTTCTGTGGTTTGTGCCCAATTCATCTCTCATAGCGAAAGCTACTGTCTTCTCAACTGTGACATGTTTGTCATTTCTATGTGTCCCCTAAGGCTTTTTTTCTGTTTTCCAGCAGCCTAGAGTTATGTGACAGTGATGACAGTGTATAAGACAGGGAGAATAATACAGGTGGACAGGTCTTGGAAAAACAGGAAATGGTTTTTTGATGATATTCAAATTTTTTAAGAAACATGTGATTTTAGCAGAGAGATGGCAATTTCAGCTTCGACTTCAAACTAGTAAAATATTTTGTTTAAATTAATCAACATGAGAAAAAAAAGAAAGCCTCCTCAATTCAAGTACTCCAATAATTTCAGTAACTGTGTGATCATTTTAATATAAATAAACATAACAAATCAGTTTATAAACAATGTCAACATTCCAAAAAGTCCCATTAATAACAATAAAGAGCCTGGGAACAGTGATGGGGAGGATCTAAAAATGTCAGGTCAAAAGTATATTTGAGAGCTTTTTTTGTTTTACTTCTAAAGAGAATGGATGGATTAAAAATAGCATCTTCTGTGAAATACAATTTCTAAACTGAAGCAATAGATTTTAATTGGAAATTTTAGAATTCTCCAATCATGCATCAGGTTTTACTGCCATTAAGTTTGTGTTCTCTCTATTTTCTCTCTTGACAGAGGCTGTTACATTTGGTTCTATCAAACTGTGAAGGTGTTACAGTTTGACAGGTGTCTGGATGGATCATTGCTAAATAGTGTTATGTTCTCTTTCCATTGGTTGATGCACTCAACCTTGTCTAGCTGTGTTTAACCCAATTTCTCTACTAGGTAAAGCAAATAAAGAGCAGGTATATAAGTATTGTATTTTCATGCCATAGGATAAATTACTTCTTTAGCTAGGTTTTTCTTAAATGTGGCTATTAAAGGATATATTGCTGCTATTAACTTTTTTCTTTAAAACAGAAACTACTCCTGAACAGTTTTTTCTGTTTTTTTGTGTCTGATCTGTCTTCTCACACCCCAAGTTGGTCATGGCAGATAGCAGCTCACTCTAATATAACTTCTGCTAGAGGTTTCTTCATATTGAAAGGGAATTATAATTTCCACTGTTGCCACATGAACACTCAGTATGAAGGATTTCAGCAAAGTTAATGACTTGATACAATCAACTGTTCACTGTTTGTTCAGAAGGCACTGCTGCAAAGTCAATGTCTTGATGCAATTGGCTCGATAAAAAATGTTTTACCAGTTGACATAATAAGCCGACATTAACTGCAATACATGATAATTATGATGAAACTGGAATGCATCTATTCAACTCTAGAACTGATGCTTATTCATCTGTGCATATAAGTCAAATCTGATTGCTTTATAAAGTGACTTTTGTTATTAGCGGTGCCAATTATTGTTATACAAGTGATTTAAAATTATACATATATGTATATCACTCGTCTCAGTGTTGCCCTGCGACAGACTGGCGACCTGTCCAGGGTGAACCACGCCTCTCGCCCGAAACATTCACTGGAGATCGGCACCAGCACCCGTCCCGACCCCACTAGGGACAAGGGTGTTAGAAAATGGATGGTTGGATGTCTATTACTCAATGTAAACTTCCCTCCAACTTAGTAGGCTCAAAATAAAAGTGCCATTTTCAATATTTTTAGTGTGACTTTATATATTGATGTAATATATATATTTTTTTTATTTTAAGGCTTTTCATCCATGGTGCCACTAAATATACAGATATGCCCACTACTGCTACTTTTGGAGAGTTTTATTACTCACAGGTTAAGTGACAACCCCTCAAAATTCCCAACTGTTGTCCAGTTTGAAACCCAATCTCAAGGTTTATGAGTGCATCTATCATAATGGCTACAGGTAGAATTTCCTTGTTGTGTCAGAGACTGAAAGCGACACAATGAGCACAGACCGGCCTGCTGTCTGACTCTCAGTCCATCTCAGTCCCATCTCTGTAAGCAATCTGATATCCCGCCTTGATGCATTTAGCTTGCGACACTAATGTGATATGATGACAGATAGAACAAGGCAAAGAGACATTTCCACAGAGGTTTGCTCATAATAAAGGAGCCCTCTGAATAAAACATGATGTGACAAGAGAACAAGACGTATGATTCATACATTATCTGTCTTCATCAAGCAACACTTTCATCAACATAATTTACCCATTTTCATTTCTTCCCTGTCCCTTTGTGTTTTCTCCTCAACATTGCTTTTTCATGTCCTATTATGTTCCTAATTTGTGAACAAGTGAGGTATATTTATTTTCCTATAATCTTTGTAGCCTGACGACTTTGTAACCAGAGTCTACAAAACTCTGATCCCAAATTACAACAAATGTGTAAACAATTTAAATGTTTGCTACTGCAAGGCTTTTAATCATGACTGTGGTCTTGTTATTATAAATGAACCCAAGATCACGAAGTGTGTGGGTTTTTTGTAGACTTTTTTTAAGAGACTCAGCTTCCTGGCTTCATACCTCTCTGGTCCAGGATGTTCCTTGGATTATACACTTCATTAAAACTATTTACAATGCCTTGGAAAACCATTTGTATTTCTTGAACTTTTGTCCCATTACAAAAACAAATGTTACAGTATTTATTTTAACGTTTTGGGGAGTAGGCCGAAACAAAAAAGGGCGTAATTGTGAAGTGGAAAGAAAAAAGGTATGTTTGTACTCAGGTCTTGTGAATCATTCCAGACCCTAGTCTTCAACTTTGTAGATCTTGAAAATTAGTTTTTGACTGTTTCTCTTTGCAAAACAGTTCAAATATGTCCATATTCCTCTTCGAATTGAGGTTTGTGCTTTGAAAAGCTCTGGTTTGTATGTTTAGGGTCCCTATTCTCTTGGAAAGTGAACCTAACAGGTTTTATTTCTGTTAGGTTCACAGAAATATATTTCTCTATTTAGCCTCTTTCATCTTTCCAATAATTCTGACAAGCATTCCCAAAGCATGACGCTGCCACCACCATACTTGAATGGTGTATTCAGGATGATTCAAACTGGTTTCTGCCACCATGTAGACGAAAATGTTTGACAGTTGATATTGTTCACACTAGGGTTGATGTGTCTAGGGTGAGTTTGCTTTCAGTCATTTTTACCATGTTGCATGTACAGTAGAAAAATGTATCTATCATTTTATCTTCTTCAACATGCTTGCGCTGTCTCCTACTGTGAAAAGGACTTCTTATGGAAGTCTTTTAAAATTGTTTTCCTCTTGCAAGTTTTCCAGAAAGGCCAGACTTGTGGGGCACCATCACTGAAATAAAAATTAGAAAATAGAGTATATAGAGGATAGGAGGCTTATTGACTAATTTTTAAAAGCTGTTATCTAAATTCAAAGCGAATAACTCAATGAGCAAAAACACTTATTGCATTCTCTAGCAATATACTTTAAAGGTGAAAAGGAGATACGCAAATATTTTCCAGTCATTTATTTCCAGTTTGTTAAGACATATTACAGACTAATCCATGACATGAATCATTAGCTACTGGGGAAGAACAATATTTATGCAGTGGTAAAATCTTTGACATGTGACCTTTCTTAAACGTTCTGACTGTCACTCTAACATAAAATATTAAGTGTTGCAACACAAAAAAGAAGCAAACCGCAGGCTTTGAAGGCTAATCCTGGTTGTGTGTGTGAAATAGGATAGGGTTTTTAAGTCCTAATAAGTTCTTAATTGAGTGGAAACACTGTGAGGCCAAGCACACAAACACACACAGGTCAACGGCGGCTTCCCATCATGGTTGAATTATTTCCCCACTAAATTCCTTTTTCTGGGAACCCTTATGTGTGTGTGCTACACATTCTGTGGTCCACTTTCTTCAGATTTCTGTTGAAGTGAGGAAACCTGTGAAATTATTGTTACACAAAGTGAGACATGTAAGGATAATATGACTTGTGATTAAAAACCATCCATGCATATCTTAAAGTTGACTTTAATGGATTTGTAATTGATCATTAAACTACTTTATCTTCATCTCATTTGGACGGGTGTGAAGACGGAAGGTGCCTTGAATTATTGCTTAATTAGGGTGTGCAGAGACCAGGGCCCCGGTCATTAATCAAAACAGTTCTTTGATGATTATAAAAGGTCTGACAGAAAAAAAGAATTGGAGCAAAAAGCTCCTGTTTTAAAGTTAAGTCAACTTGTTAATGTTATTTAAATATTGGAAACGAATGATGACTTTTTTCCAGTTACAGAAACTATTTTCCCACAATTCTAAATTCAAGAAAAAGCTAGATATTTTGAAAAATTATGTGATTAAGAAGAGACATTAAAAGTTATTTTCAGCAAATTTACAATTCACAGTTGGGTATGATTAATGCATTTCTCTAAATAGGATATGGATCAAAGGAGGTCTTGCAAAGTACGCTCATAAACAGTCTTTTAAATTTTTTTCAGGAACAGAACATCTTTGCGTGGAAATCTTAAGTAAACAACTCAGCTTCATGAGTCAAACACAAGTTTTCTACACGGCTGACTTAAAATGTAAGCTCTTAAAAAAATTCCCAGAAACAGAAGTATGTTTACTTAGGAAACCTGCAGTTAGTTACAGTGTTGACAGAGTATTAACATAGTAAATACATAGAAAGAATTTTCAGTCCTATAGGCACACAGAGACAGACAGCATATGTCCATCCAGCTATTGTCCACACCCACTTGCCTTCCTATAGGGAAGGGCAGCTTGCTGTGCCTGCACAACATATGTCTAAATGCTTTATGAACCCTTGCCAACACAGTTTTACAATTATATAGAAAATTGTTTAGAATTTTTGTGTAAAGCAGATTCTATCTAATTAGAGAATTAAACTTACGTTTGTATATTTATTCTACAAAGTAGCAACAGTAGGCAAACAGTGACTGTGGTAGATGGCATCAAAGTGCTCCTGTTATTTTTGGGCGTATAGAATATGCATCCACAGGCATTCATACACCACTTTGGATTTGTAGAGGTGTACAAATGGTCACCTTTCTTTGAGATGTTATCCATCCATCCATTTTCTGTACACCCTTGTCCCTAGCGGGGTAGGGAGGATTGCTGGTGCCAATCTCCAGCTAACGTTCAGGGCGAGAGGCGGGGTCACCCTGGACAGGTCGCCAGTCTGCAACACAGAGACAGACAGGACAAACAACCACGCACACACACACTCACACCTAGGGAGAATATGGAGAGACCAATTTACCTAATGTCATGTTTTTGGACTGTGGGAGGAAGCCAGAGTACCCAGAGATCAGAGTAAAATTTCAGATAATCCTAAAGTGACAGAGACATTTCTTTGTCTGCACTTACATGCAAACTCTATGCAGAAAGACCCCAGACTGGGGATCAAACCCAGAACCTTCTTGCTGCAAGGCAACAGCTCTACCAACTGCACCACTGTGCAGCCCTATGAGACGTTATATCCTTGCCAAATCATTCAAACACCTTAAATGTTCTCACATTTGTCATGTCTCCACCAGTTTTATATATTAGATTATCATGCAATAGACCGATATGAAAAACTTTAATGATATATCCATTAAATTCTTCCTTTTCATATGTAAATCATTCACTTATGGTCTATAAAAAGTAAACTGGAATTCTTTGGTCTGAATTTCTCGTTATTGTAGCGCTACAGATCCTTCGTTTATTTCTGCTCTGAGGCGCATGTTAGAGCAAGTTGTTTTGCTGCGGTCTTTTTAAATGTGAATGAGACATTTCACGCCCCGCCCCCCTCCATGTCACACAGCGTTCCACTTCACTCTGTTTGGCCATTTTTGACAGCAGTTTGACAGCAAAGATACAATTATCTACTGGCAGAGAAACTTTTTATTCCCAAGCTAATAAAAGATGTGAACAACAGAAGCCTTGTCCATCCAATCTTACATGTTGGAGCTAGAGTCTGACCCAGAGCAGAAAAATGAAGACGATAAATTGGCTGAACCACACATTCAAATGAATGTATCACAATTACTGTACTACCCATATTAACCATCTACAATATGGAGCGCAGTTTAGCTGTAGTGTCCATGCAGGTGTGTCAGATACCTATTAAAATATTAATGTTATACAATATAAATGTAGTAAACAAAGTCTTGACATAATTAAGGCGTTAGCATCAAGACAGATGATTATAAAATGCCTGACAGAAAAAAGGGACCTGTTTGTACTTTAATATTTATTTTGAGAAGTAGCGATATTAATACAAGTCATAAATATGAAAGAGTGTCTGTGCATGAGTGAATGCTTGAGCAACAGCTACTTTGTATCTAAATGTACACACAAACAGTACAATGCAGATTGTGCCTGGCAGTCTTCTCTATTGACAGCTTACAGTTTTAATCCGGCACTAAATGTAGATTTCACTGCTGCCATGTAACTGACATCCTGCCTGTCAGGCTCTTCTTTCTTTCTGCATTTCACTCAGAGACAACAGCAGTATTTATTTTCAAAACTAACAAACTCACTCACAGAAAGAGGCCTGGGGAAAATATTTTAGTGTTGAGTGATTTTATGAGTTCCATAGGGTTTTTGTTTGGATGCGTTTGAAGAATTAAACTAAATGCATGGGTCTGGTTTTAGAAATTAAGTTTGAGTGTTGTGTCACCCTAATTACACAATGCAAAAGCATAAAAATGCCTTTTTACAAAATGTACGTGACGCTCAGGTGGAGACTTTATTTACTCAAAGTAAAACATATACAAACTAATAACTGGGAATGACAGCAACAACAAGCCTTGATAGATGGAAACATAAATCCACTTACTATTTTTCATCCATGGATAAATATTAAATTCATGTATGTTTCCAGCTTTATCTTACTTTTTCAGCAGGTCTTAACACAAAGGCAAACACACACTTAAAATAATGACATTATGAGATAATGAATGAAAGGAATAACAAGGCAGAATATTAGAGTTCTGTTAAAAGGTTGAAAGTAGTAAATATCTCCCCTGCAGAAGATGACAGTGTCTTCATCTTGATGAAACAGAAATTTGTTTCACAGCAAAACGTAGTTGAACCTCAGCTGAGACAAAAGAGGAAATTGTGCTAAAGTTGAATGAAAGTGAAAATGCTAATTCAGGTTACATACATTTTAGCGCCATTATTTTCAGATTATATAATATTATGCACAATACACTGTCTATAAAATAAAACACATTATAGTTTGTGGTTCTGACATAAGATGTTAAAAAAAGACAGATTTCTTTTTTAAGGCACCTTGCATGTTAACAATAAATATAATTTAACCTTTTGAACAAGCTGTTCTTCATCCAGTTTATTCTGAATAACATTAGATCCTGCAGCTAAATAATGATTAGCTGGCGTTGAGCTACGACCTACGGTTTGGAAAATCTCTCATCGTGGACAAAAGACAGGACTTGAAAAACCATTATGGGTACCTGAAGGCTTTATAATTATATATAATCTGTTATTCTGGACAGATGTCATGTCTGAATAATGAATGGTGTTATCGTCTCACCCCTGGCGTGATACCAGCGTCATTCGTAACATGAAAATGAATGCCTGCTATGCTTTTTTCACATAATTGCTGCCGACTAAAGGAGTCAAAACCAGTTGTTTAAATCTTACTTACAGATTTGTTTAAGATATGAAGTAAGAATTGGTATAGCAATTTGTTTTTGGAAAACAAAATATCTACAGATTTGTGTTGTGACTGTTTTCATGTTCTGCAAAAACATCAACTACAATACAGTACTGCAGCTGTGATAAAAATGTGTGTGCTTCTCAGTTCGTTTGATCTATACACAGAGGTTGTAAAGTGCTTTGTGTATTTTTTTTGTTTTCATTTTTGTCTCTTTTCATGGTGTTCTGTTTATGAAAGTACAAGTTATTGAAGATATTATACATCATATTTTTGTCCTGCTTCACATTTTTGCACTTAGTTTTTTGCAACATTTCTGGATTTTTTTTAATTTGCCCTGACTTAAGGTTCAACTTAATTTCTCACTCTTTAAGGGCATTCTTAAAACACCAGTCACGAAGATCAATAACAAGTTAGACGTGCAAAGAGCATTGCAGAACAAGTTTTAGAAAGCTCCCGGTTTGTAAAAGAAAAAAGAAGAGAAACTGGGAAGAAAAAAGGAGCTAATCCATGAACAACCACTGCTGAGACGGCAGGCTGAGCCTCAGGTATTTCATGCGCTTCACAACTTTAAATTAAGAAGCAATTATATTCTCTCCTGGGTCATTACTAAGCCTTCTAAGGTAATGGAGCCGCACCTTCAAGTTTAATTGCAGGGATTACAACTGAAAAGGCACAATTTCTTTAACCAGCACTGTCAGAAACAAAAACCTTCACAGGAAGAAAGAAAAGTTTAACACCTCATTTACTAATGCCGAGAAAGCCCCAAGTGAAAAGAAAATATTCAAAATCTCTCTTTGTGATAAAGCTTGCCTTTTAATCTTTTAGTCCCTCTCTCCGACTTTTGTTTCCCCTTTCAAATTGGGCAACACTCCCTGGCTGTCACTTGAAAATCTCTAAAATTAACAGTCAACAGCTGCTAATTTACAGTTTTTAAACTGCATTTTCTGCCTACAGCTATCTGTAGTGTTGCACAAAAAAGACCTAATCTAACTTAAAATCACCAGTCTGAAACCTAATGCCAACAGAGTTTAGGAGCACGCAATACATTTCTAATAGCCAGTCAGTGCTTGGTTGAAGCACCAAGTTGAAGCAAAAAATCGCAAGGATCGGAAAGAAGAGAGGTGAGAGTTGAAGAGTACAGAGCAGAGGAACATCC
Source organism: Girardinus metallicus (assembly GCA_903067095.1). Taxonomy (NCBI): domain Eukaryota; kingdom Metazoa; phylum Chordata; class Actinopteri; order Cyprinodontiformes; family Poeciliidae; genus Girardinus; species Girardinus metallicus. The sequence continues at coordinate 143,109 of CAEGAE010072639.1, forward strand.
TCTTTCCATTAAGCAGCATTAGCCCTGACCTTGTTAAAAGAGAAACATTCCCTCATGTCACCACAGTGTCTGCAGGGGGTGGAGAGTCAACCTCACCCAATTATCAGCCTTTTCTCTTATTATACCCTGTCATGTACACTTTCTTGTGACTAGCACTTGTCTATGATTAATATTTCTTTCCGAATAATCTCCATTAACTGGGAATGATTATAAAATATATGCTTGCAGGAGGGATCACAAAGGTGGGAATCTTTTAACAGAGTCAAGCAGAGTTCACTGTCGTTAATCACAAATTTATGAGTCGCTTTGAAGCCTGTGCTTCACAATACTGTCAATAACAACTGACAAGAAATAAAAACATGTAAAAAAATAAGTTATATCACAACATGGAAACTGATTTATATTTGTTTTCTTTGATGAAAAGCCGAAGAAGCTTTTATTGCATTGCATGATCGTTAAACATGTAATAAGTAACATGTTCTGAGGTGCTCAAAAGGGTAGGTGTCAGTGTAATGTAGGATTTTGGAGCCATGCATGGGTCAGCATGTTCCAGGACCCTTAAATCACCTGAGTGGTGGTGTAATTACAGCTCTCTAGGACGCCACTCAACCCTCTAATACCCAGGGGGCTCTGAAGCGGCGCCACTTATTGCGCAACTATTCAGAGAGGGAAACACTGAGAAAAGAGGGGGAGGGGAGGTGGGATGGCCCGGGGGAAATTCAAGGTTAATCCCTCAAATGTCGTCTGACAAGCAATAGTGCTGAGTGGGAATGCTTGCAAGTAGGTGTGGGGATTGGAGTTCTGTCTTTTTTTCCCTCCCCTTGAAACCAGGGAAAAATATGTTGCTTACACTTTTGCTGGGACCTTACCAAAAGTTGAAACACAAATGAGCCTTAATATGTTTTAGCACTTATGAACAATACTAATTGTCATAGTTTGATTTCTTTTTTTCTTTTTGGATTGCTTGCTCATTATCTAATTCAGACCCTAAATATATATTATTCAGGGACGCACAGATGAAAATAAATGATCCTTGATGCGTCTCCAATTGCTTATGTTGAAGTTTTTCCTCTATTTATAGATTTGACTTCTTTCTTCTTTCATTCTTCACTCATTGCTTTAGTCATATTTTAAGAACACAAGACCCAATGTGCCGTATTCTCCAGATAATTGGATGTACCGCATTTTAAGTCACATCGGTCAAAAAACGAGTTTTATCAAATGTTACCTGCTTTTCAACAAACTCACGGAAATTGTAAAATTTGACTTGGAAGTCTGCTGGCTTTAGCACAGCAGTGGACTGACGGACATGCTGTCTGCGATCAGAGACGGTGTGGAGGAGCGTAATTATGAGTTTAATCTTGAGCAGTGTCAGAAACGCATGCGTTGCCTTTTTTGTTGCGGAATGATCTTGGCAAGCAGCAAGTCTCTCTGAAGAACGGGCAGCAACGAAGAATCAAGAAGCAGTTCAGTTCTGGTCAGCGTTCTGTCGTAGTTAAACATAAATAAATGATTCTATGGTTCCATGGTAAATGATTGTGTGGATACTGGTTTACAAATTTTGACTGCATTACCTAAATCTAAAAGGTTTCATATTTAAAATAAAGTGCCACTACATATGTATGTATATTTATACTTTGGTATAAGGAACATGGTATTTAACAGATGTACCCTTAGGTTTAAGTCAACATATGCCTGATTGAATATTATAAAGGTAATTTTTATCCTTTTAATTATTTTTCTGTACATACAAGCCATTTTATAAAAAAAAAACAGCAGTCAGTTTTAAGGCAGCACAGTATATTTTTCGCTGGGAATAACACATTCACGCTTGACAGCTCACTGTCAAATGTATATGTGAGCAAATATGCACTAATTAATTGATTCCTTTGCTTCACTTATTTTTCATCCTTTTCACCCATCAGTTGTCTCAGCTTTGATGGAGTTCACGGTGGTTTGTCGGGGTAATTACCTGTAGACATGGCACAGAACAAAGCAACCAGGGAGGGTCCCTAAATATGCCGTCTAGACTTGGTGTCTCGTTCCCTCCCTGCGTGTCCCTCCATTTATTGTGAGGCCTGTCGTCTGACCTGACGAGGAGTCGACCTCTAGCTTTAAAGAGGACCCAGAGCACCAATTGTCTCCAGCTCATTACTTGTCGTCTATCCTTTAATCTTACCATGAAAACACTGTTTTGTTTCCAAAAAGGTTATTTTTTCTTTAAACCACAACCAGAGTTCAACGCCTCAAAAGTTAAAGCATGATATATCCAAAGTTTCCGACTTGGAGACAAACAACAGGGCAGGAGGAGGTTGTGGGGGCAGGAGGGTAGAGAGACAGTTAGTCTCACCCTCTCTAATTGCCCAACTTTGAAGTGGTGAAGATTGTGCTTGTAATCAGCTTAATTGATTGTAACAAAGCAGTAGGACCAGAGAGCAAGCTAGAGACAGAGCACTGTGGGCTGGTTTTAGAGAACCACTTGAGTTGGGGTTGAGCACTAATTCACCATAATGACAGCAATTACTCCAAACACAAACAATGTTACAGAGTTCTCCAAACTCTGAGGCAAACTGCAAGATACATTCACTGCAGTAAAACACAGCCACAAGGAAATTAAAATAAGATTCAACTGATACTTTTCAGTCATTAGTAGTAAATTAAGGAGCAAAATTACATTTCACACTTAGATTCATTGACGATGAACAAAATACTAATTTTTTCTCAAAACAATCAGAGCAAAATGTTATTTCGATTTTCAGATTTTATCTAGTACTAAATAACTTACATCTAGTGTACAAAATATTTGTTTTTCTTCTTACTAATACTATTTTCTCTCTGTTTCATTATAGTTTCCCCCTTTATGCTTTACTTGGTCTCTCCTCTCTATAGTTTCCTCATCTGGAGTTGATCATCCCACTTCCTGGCTACTATTACAGTCAGCAATTATCTTAAAATCAGCAGGCATCTCATCTTAAAAAGCTTAAATACGACCAAAAGAGAATAACAACACAGTACAATTATGGAACTAGTTAGCAAAGGTTATAAATAGTTGTTGTATTGCTATTAATCTGGTCTGTAATATTTCAACTCAGTGAAAAGCTTTGTCAAGTTGTTAAAATCATTATAAATTTTAACTGACAAAAGTTAATGGCTGTTTTGCTTCAAAAATTGAAATGCAAGAAAATTGTTGATTTCCATCCCGGTCAAAAATTAAAAACATCAAGTCATATATTTAGCTTTTATGTCAATATTTTACAACGGTTTTTAAAAAATCATAAAAGCATTGTAAAATATCAAAGGAAACTAGAGTATCAGTAATTGTTATTTTACCAGGTATTCTGTCATGTTGAAATGTTACATGAGGAATGAAGAGGATTCTGTGGGATGTGAAGTGTTTGAAATATGTGAAATATGAAAGGCAGATACACAAACAATAACTGGGGCATCAAATTAAGACTCTTATTGCTCCACTTGAGCAAACTTACCATTATAATGTGTACTACGGAAGGTGAACCCTTCTCTAAGCCGCAGCTGTCATTTTATAAATCAGTATCATGCAGTTTTGCTATATTTTCAGAGTTGCTGAAGAAACTTTTCATGGCATATGGACTGAATCATGATTACTACCTTATTTCCAACCAGTTCAGCAGCCAGTCTCTTTTGCTCCTTTTCAAAGGATGTCAGAAACCTTTGACCCTATGGGTGAAGACAGGGTCATCACACTCATCTGAACACTCACTTTTCTCCATAGGGTCAGAACAAAGATCAGTTGAACTGTTTGTGTACTCTCCACTGTCTATCAGGACTCTGTCCTTGATCTCAGAGTAACTGGAGTCTCCAGCTTGCTAAACAGCTGTGAGCCTGAGACAGAAGTCTACCGCAAAGCAAGGACACGCATGCACACACAAACACAGGAAAGGTTTTATCAGATCATATCTCGAGACATTGGGGTGTCGGGTCATATGCTTGTTTTTACCTCGGTTTAATTAGCCATCAAGATTGTTGGACAATCTGTCAGCCAGCTATGTGTTCAAGGATCTAAGCTCTGAAAAAGTCAGTGAATCTGACTACAAGAACACTCAGTGTCTTTCTCAGACATTTAATCATATTACTCAGTTTATTTTGCACCAGTCTACTAAATGAGTCAGAAAGCCATCAAGAGATTTCCGAATAGTTAACCTTTAAAATAGTTATGAGTGACTTTGATGTTTCCTTTTCCTTATTCTAGTGCAGTGGCTGATTTGTTTACCAAGCGCTTTGTTCTTTATGACTCAATGAAAGAATCATTGACCAGATTCTAAAGGCCAAACTGCATCAACTTGAAAATAAACTGAAAGGTTAAACCCCAAAACATCTCAAAGCTCAGGGAATAGTAAAGCATTTTTAGTTTTAATGGTACAATGGTAAAATTTATTTTGTGGATCTTCTTTGGGACCAGTGTGTGTGTGTGTTGAATGATTAGCATGTAAAAACTCCCATTTGAAGTTTTGTCTCAGCTTGCAAAGTCTTATAAACATTTTAAACTGCTACTATTTCAAAAAAAGGTTTATACTTTTAAGACTGTTGAATGGATTTATATTTACATGCTTCTTTGAAATATGTCCATTCATTTCTTGTACGACTTGACTGATTACAAGTACAGTTTGTGATGCTGGAGGAGACTTTCCAAACTTCCAGTGATAAAACAACATCTTTAGAAATTAGCTCATCTTTAAAACTGCTTTATTCACAATTATTTAGTTTTTGTTGACCAGCTCGAACACTGAATGTACACAGCCAGTTCATTAATACTTTAAAATCCCAGCGACTTAAATTAGTCTTTATTATTCTACCCTTGAGATTTTTTTAATATGCTGTGCTTTAGTGATTGATGTTAAGTTTTTTGTTCAAGACAATGAAAACCAGGTGAAAATCATCCTAAAGGCTGCTTCTGAGTCTGGATGTGAGCTCTTTGATCATGGCAACATTCAGTAGGAGATAAAAAGATTTAGGCAAAGTGATTACAAGATGTCTATAAAATAGATAAATGTTCCAGTGAGAGAAAAGAAAAGGAGCAGACTGTCTTAAAGAGATAAAAATAATAAGCTCATGGTTGTGAGGCATGTTTTAGGACAGCTGATTTAATATTTGCTCACTGCAGGAAAAAGAAAACCTCACCTGAATTTTTCAAAGGAAACAAATTATAACTCTAATAGACTAATTGAGGAGGAAAAGCCTTGGCAAACTTGATCCAGCCCTCAGTCTTGAGCCAAATACAAGGACTTGATTGCAATTAAATTATTTATTTTTAAAATACATAAAATAAGCTAATAAGGACAAACTTTGAGACAATTTTAGGTCTCAAATGGTTTTTTTAAGATAATTGTGCATGGTGGTGATAGCAGTTTGAGTAAAAAAATATGAATGGGTGTTCTCCTCAAAAAAGTGAAACTTACAGATAATCCTTGAAAATTGAATTCTATAAATGTAGGATCAAGTTGAAATTAATGTGCATGACATTTAGAAATTAACATTATCCCACACTTTTTACAGTCACTAAAATACGCTAGGGTTGCTAGTGATCTTTGTCCCACTTCACTTCTTCAGTGTAAGCTAATCGTACTTAAATGTACCCCAAAGGCTGCCTGCAGCACAGTCATAATAGCTGGGAAAGCTGTGGCTTTTTCCGCTATAAAATGTTATTTGCTGTGATGGGATGAAAATTTTCTCTTGAGCAGATTTGTTGTTGTGGTTCTAGTTGTTTGTTGTGTGGAAGGTGGATTTCCCCAATCTCTGGAACACTTCCCAGAAGGCAGCGCACGCTCTCACAATCACATGTGGGACAAACACACACGCGAAGAGAAAAGCATGCACAGATGCCCCTCCAGCACCACTTTAAAACAATTTCACCATTTCACTGCCTCTCCATAATAACAAGGCTTCTTTTGATTTACAGGTCAGTGTTGTCATAAATCCCACCTTTCAAAAATGATTAAGACATGGTTTGTTACAGAGAATATGCATGGTTGTGTGAGCACCAGATGGCCTCTGGTCAGAGTCATACTCTGTATGTGGGTTAAGAGTTTGACATGAAACCTAAAGTCACAAGGTTGTGATGCACGTTGACTCATTAAAGACTGAAGATCCTGCATGTTTCTGATCTTTTTACCACATTATGAATTTTTTCCAAGTGACTGAACTCCTCAGTTGACATCGCTGAATCATAATTAAAATAAATTCAAAACTCTACAAAATTATCCAGTTAAAAGGATTATTAATTATGTCATTATTAATATATCAATCATATCTCACAAATATACATTTGTAAGATATGAAGGATAAGCAGAGGTAGTTAAGGTCCAGCATGGCCAAAGTACAGAGGTATTTAGGTTATTTTTGGTCATTTTCAGCACTTTTTTCACTATTAAAAATCACATAACTTCACAAAAAAACTAAGCATATGGAAATAATTCAGAACTAAATAGTATCTGAATCAATGCCAATGTCAAGAACACAAGGCAAAGTGGGAGTAAAAGCTAACCTTTTTATACCTTCACATTTTGTAACATATAGCATTATCAAAATCAAACAAGCCATTTCAGCCAAAATTAAATAAATAAATAAATAGGGAAAATAAATAAATAAATTAGTGAAAAAAATAATTTTGGCTGAAATGGCTCTCCATACACGTGGAGGTCTTGCCCCTTAAAACTTGCATTGGAAAATGAACGTTTCAGGATATAAAAGTTTAACAAATCCATTGCAGTATTGAAAGTATCACAAATTTTAAGCTTCATTCACACAACAGGTCTTGATAATCATTTCTGTTTTCTGAATTTTTTGTTTTGTAAGGTCATTTATACTGCTAATTAAACCGAACTGCAATGAGACTTCTGTGTGAACGGCTTATGTCTCCAAAGCGACAGGAGAAGAACGTTGATGTCACACATTTGGATACTTTTTACCAAAGAAGTAATTGATGCCACTGCCTATCGATCAGTTTCAAAGTTTATTCAGCAGTGGGAGCCAAGATGATTGCAACAAGAAAGAAGCTAATAAAAAGAAAGCACAACTAATAGCATTGACCTTCTGTGGAGCATTGCCTTCAACATCTGTAGGAAAATCTGTTTGGATTTATACTTATAGCCAGGAGTGGTTTGATTGTGATGTGACGCGCTTCAGTGACAGAGACTTCTTTCATAATTTCATAATGAGAATTTTCAGCCATCGTTTAAGTCCAGATTTACTGCGTCTGGATTTTTCTGTTGCAGAATTATGACAGAAAAGTTGGATAAAATGTGACACGGCTGTTCAGACCATGTCACATTTTCAGTCTGTTCAAACTGCATATGCATTTAACACCATCGGATATGTATCTAAATTAGTACCAGATATTGAAATGGCACAGACTGGATTATTTTGGGGGGTATAAAGATCAGAATTGGGTCATTCAGACTGCTGTGAAAACATTGGATGTAGGTTGCACATGGGTCACATTTGCCTGCTGTGTAGACGAAGCCTTAAATCAACTGAACAAATGCTGGATGTCACTGGAGTAGATGACTGAAAACACAAAACAGGATTTAAGTCAGGCAAATTCTTATCACTTCTCATAAGTAAAAAATTTAAATAAGACACTAGTCACATTACCTGAACTTGACTCTAATTGGGGAACTATCAAAAAGAAAAATGACTGGAACTCTGATAAGCAAAGATAACATAAGTTCGTCTTATTGCTGTGTAAAACGGTGATAATGTAAGAAAGAAAGTAACAAAAAAATGTAGCAAGAGCTCTCAATTAGAGAATCGCTAGCATGTTCAGAGATTGTGTGCTCCTGGCAAACAGTTGATCAAGGCCAATTAGGTTACAAGAAAGTCTGCTCCTTATAAAAAATGTGGTAACATTTAGTGGAAATTTAGCCTTTTTCATGTCTTATTTTTCTAATCGTCTATAACCCAATAAAGGGAGAACAACTCTATAACAAAATTATTCCTGTTTAAAAAGACATTATATATAGTTTTACTAACCGCGATACTACATTTATGCAAACGTCTGTAGGTAAACCCATGTGTAGGTGTTTTACAATCCTCTATTCAACTCCGATAATGACCCACAGTCAACTGCTAATTTTCTCAGGAAGCCTCCCCTGCAGACTCGCAGTCATCAGCTGACTGTCCTGTAACATATCCCAGGACTGAGTCAAGCAACAGATTACCTCCTCCTCTTGTCATTAGCAAAGTGGGCATCAATCTTCCACTTTACAGGAGGCCTCATTCTCTGGCTTCTGAATAGATCTGTCTACTGTGTTAACAGCTAATTGGCTCTGGCGCCAATGTAGCATTCAAGGTAGTCATTTAGGTGCATTACAGGCGGAGGCTCTGAGGGCTTCCCATGCCTGGCAAGGGAGAGGCGGGGTGGGTGACAGCTTTGAGGTAATTTGGATCAAAGTGAATACAGCGTGATTAGCTTGCGTGTGGATGTGTCGGTTGTTTACAACATGTCCCACTGGTTTGACGAGTTACTTTATATGACGGAAGGGTTACTAACTGAACACTCTGCCATTTGTTTTTCTGTTGCCTTGTATAATGGTGAGCGATTAACTTTAAAAACAGGGCAGAGCTCTTATTTTAGATACCCAAGAAACAGCTTTTAACTGCATTTTTATTTAACCTTTTTATTTCTTGGATCTGTTTTCATTAAGGAGTTGTTCTTGTTGAGGTATTTGTTTAGTATTTGAACAATGCAGTTAGAATGATGTTAGGTTTGATTTGCCTCAGAAGTTGGAGCTATGATCTGTGAATGACGTGAAACCTGGAGTCAGTGCTTAGAGTTGGATTTTGGAAAACCGGTTCAGTTACAAAATTGCTATGACACCAACTAATATTAGCATCACAAGCCAACAACAATGTACTTCTTCCCATTTTATATTTGCATATTCACATATAAAGGTTGTACTGCACTAAGAGTGCCACTAATTTGATGTGAAACAAAATAGAATTACAAACGACACTATAGAAACAGAGCGCTAATTGACCTAGTGATCTTATTCAAAAGAAAAAAAGCTTTGACAAAATAGAAATTTAGAACCTTATTTCAAAGCTCAATCTGTCATCATCTGTTGGTGGTGTATCAGTATCAATGATTTTTTGTCCACCACAACTAACTTGTATCTATTCTTTATTTGCATCTGTTGCCCCTTTTTATCTCCAGAATGACTCATCCTTTGTTCATTTATTTTTTTTGCAGATGGCAGCTGTGGACAGAACTGACCTCCCCTCGACTGTGTAGTTAACCTCAAAAGATAGGTAACGTTAAATGTCCTTAAATTTAATGAGAATAATACTGAGGTCATGCATTTGGGTCTAGAATACCAGCAGCTTTATGTCCATATGAGAAAACCATTATCACAAATATGTATGCGAGACAAAATTCTCTATTTAAACTCAATAGTCAGATAAATCCAGTAGTAAAATTCAGCCTTTTCTATTTAAATCTGTTGCCCAAGATGAAGCCGATACTGTCTAAACAAAAAATTGAACCATTAAACCTTTGCATTATAATACTGAATCTACAGTACTGTTATGCCCCTCTTTATGAAACAAGTGAGTCTTCCCATTGTAGTTTGAAACTGATAAAAAAAATTCTTGATGTTTTTCTTGTAGAATTAAACAAGGGTGCATTTAGCCAGTTTTGGAATCCCGTTCACAACTCAAAATTTATGTCTGAATAAATGTTATGATTAATTTGCCATTTTTCTTAATAGTTGAGCAGCATTTCATCTGTCAGAACAGCTGCCATGCTTATGTACTGTCTCACTCAACCAGATGTGCTACATATTAACGTTATGCAAGAGAACTTTCACTTACTGTTCTTAAGAACAGTCTTTAACTATCAGGTTTGGCACAGTATAAAATGTTTTGTTTTATCTACTTCTGTGTCTAGCTTGTTGTCTGTTAATCTGTCATGATTTCTTTACACCTTGTATTTGTACCTCTTCTTCTGTGGTGTTGAGCTCAGTTTTAAAGTGCTTAATAAATAAGGCATTTGGGAGTGTGACTGAATGAATTGTACTCTAGTGTAAAGCACTTTGAGTTGGTGATATAACTAGAAAAGTGTCATATAAAAGTGGTGCATTTATATTTATCATATGTGTCAATACGAGAATACTGTTAAAAAGTACATTTCATTGTTCACACATTACTTTTGCAGCTTTTCCTTTTGTGGTTGCAAGATCATCAAAGACAATAAAAAGATTATGAGTGAGATGTCCTGACTCATTGTTTTTAATGGGAATTTAAGTGTGGCCCAGCCTGCTGATTATCCCTGCCAAACATTCTGCCACTTCAAAGCTTCTGCTGTAATTACAACGCTCTGAGGTGTGCCCGACCCACGCAACCAGAGGCTTCTCGAGACTCCCTCCTTGTCACACATGCACGCACGACGCACAGATATCTGCACAGTTCACACGCAGGCAAACATGCTCAGACAAATTGCTTTTGCTATTACCAGGCTTAAATTATATCATGGAAAAAAGGAAGTGGGATATGTGGGTAATTTTGCTTACGCCCAGGAGGGCACCCCTCTCATCTCGACCCCACCTCCTTCTTCCTTCCTTCCGCTACTTCTTTCTGTTTCCCCTGCAATTGTCTTTTTAGAGTAATTATATTGTTTTCTTGCTCATTTTTTAAAATGTACAATTGATGACTGTTTTATTTTAACAGTATTTGCACAGATTTCATTTTCAATCCATTTAGGTGGAACTTACAAGTTTCAAGATAATCAAACAAATTTTCTATCGGGCAAAGATAATGTAGGAAAGTACAAAACTGCAAAATTACATTTCATTTAATAAGGGATTATATGATAATGAACAAAGGCCTTAGCGACAAAGGTAATTACGCACATCTTTAAATCGCGGATTACATGTGATTAAAGGATCAAACTAAAGGACAATAAAGTTCTGGTCTACTCACAGTACATTAATGGAAAGCTTAGTTCCAGGTGTGGCCACACCAAAACCTGATAACTAGAACTGTAAAATCAAGAAGCCATCAAAGAACAATCTCAAAAAACAATACATCATGTCTTTAAAAAAATTAAAAAATATATTAAAAAGGCTATGACATTATCCACTCTGAAGATATTAAAAATATATTTCAAAGATTTTAGAATTCCAGACAACCACAGAAAAAACCTTTAGAACAGTGGTGAATCTTACCGAAACCAGCTGATCTCCCAAAGTACTTCAAGAACACATCAACAACTCGCTTAGCAGGTCATAAGATAACTCAGAATTACATCTGAAGAAACTTATACCTCACTTGTCTCAGTTAAGTCTTCACTATGCAACAGTAAGAAAAATACTGGGCAGACATTACAGTAATGGGAGCGTTCTAAGGTCAAAACACATTGCTGACCAAAATAAAAAAGCAAAAATCAATCAATCTAACTTTTGCCAAGCAGAAAAACATCCTGATGGTCCCTAAAACCTTTAGAAAAGTATTTTTTGGATTGACAAGATGAAATAGTATTAAATGTTGTAAGGAGTGAAAGCCATTGCATGTGGCATTAAACATACATGTGGTAGTATGTTGGGATGGGGCTGCTTTGCTACTTCAAAACTAAGTTGATTTATCGTGTTGATGGAACTATGATTTATCCTCTCTACAAAACAGTCCTTGGGGAAAATGCCTGGCCACCAGTTTTTGACTTTAAGTTTGAGTGCACTTGGGTTGCACAGCAGGACAATGATTCAAAGCACATGGGTAACTCTACTTTTGAAGAGCTATAAAACAGCTCTTTTTTTTAATCATGGTGCCCAAACTTTCTGACGGCACACCTGGTGGCAGCCATACAATCAGTGACCTAAATAACTCAACAAGCTGACGAAGATGGTTGGATCAGCTCTGAGTTCTGGTCTGGAGCCTCTTAAAAAGATGGACAACTCTGACCATCCTCAACAACAGTGACTTCAGTCAGAAGCATCCACAGAACTGCTGTAATACAGGCCATTTTAAGAGATTCTTCTTGCCAATAGTCATCAACATCTACAATGAATCTTTGATAAAATTTGTATAATATGAGTTATAACAACATTTCCCCGTGGGATTAAAAGAGTATTTAAAAATTGAATTCGGTTAAATCAGACCGAGATGCAGCGGCATGACCCATTCATGCCAAAACCCCTCTATTGTGGCTGATTGAAAATAATTGCTTCACATCAATGTAAATGACCTGCTGGCAGTTATCTCAAATACTTGATAGCAGCTGTTGTGCCAAGAATGGCACAACCAGTCATTAGCTTTAGGGAGCAATTACTTGTTCACACAGGACTACACCTGAGAGAACAAGCAATTAGAATAATTTGAAAACTACATTAATTTCATCTTTAAATAATGTTAAAAATGTTCCTGTTGATATGAAGCATTATTTAGATCACACAAGCGTGACAAAAAGAAGAAATCTTTAGGAAGGAAAAATATTTTTCCATGTAATTGCATGTGCGGTATCCCTAGACTCTTTACTTCTTTAGTTAAGAACAACATACTTCACAGATGACATGACAGTACAGCCTGTAAGCTATGCTAGTGCAACATGACCTATGCCTTAACATTAAAACTATTATTCAAGTTAATTTTGCCTATCATGAACAAATTTTTGCCTGTTTCTTTTTCTTTTTTTTTTTTGCTTGGTTCAACATACAGTTTATAAAGAAACATTTATTGATTTGACATTAGATCAAACATGACAAAAGTATTTGGAAATAAAAAGGATTAACTTCAAAATGAAGAGGCAAGTCAAGGACAGAAAGACAAATAGGGGCTCAGGAAATGAAAAGCAGTCTGTGACAAACAGGAGTAATGGAATTCTGAGGTAAAAAAAAATGAGGAACAACCTGCATGAGGGTGAGAACAGGAAGAAAGAAGAGCTTCAGGAATGAACATAGAGAGCAGTGATCTAATGATGCATAACTAAAATAAAGGCATCAGAGATAAAAGGCTGCAAGGACAAAGTCAGGAGGTGGAAACGCAAGAAATGTGCCAAAATGACAGTCAGCCAAGATTGACAAGGTGCCTGCAGGGTTACAGGCACAGCCACAGACCGAGCGAAAGAGAGATAGACGGAAAGAGAGAGAGGTGGGTTGGGTGGAGGAGGAAAAAGGAGGTGGGGATCCTGAACTGAGCTGTAAAAAAAATAAGGCAACAGTTTGTCCCCTGAGGAGTTGGTCCTTTCATCTGGCCGCTCACTGGCGCCTCCACAAACCTCTGATTGTCTGTGAAATAACCCCACTTTAATAAGGCAGCAGTAGCAGCCTCCTGGGAACCAAGAGCTGCTTCGCATAGACAAACCAATCTGGATCTGCTGGCTTCATCTAAGCACACAAGAAGGACTTTTCATCATGTTGTTAATTCATTTAGTTTAAAAAAAATTAACTTTGAAAAGGAATCCAATTAATCTTGTACAATTTTAGGGTTGTGTGAATTCTGATATTTAGACAGTGTATGAAAAGAGCCTCTTTGTTAAACACAAGTAGTAAGGCAACAGATAAGTCATTATTTAGGCACCCATGACTCGAGGGGAAAGATTTTAAAATATGGGAAAATGACAAGAGTACAGCTCTCTATTAAGAGCTAGGAAACCTTCTTTTGAATACTTCCATGTAAAAGTTATCTCATAATAAATAAAAATTAAGTACTTTATATTGGCACTATGTATAATTGAATCAGAACAAGAAGATAGATGAGTCAGTAAAAGGCAAACAGAGATGACATCCAATATGTCCTGCCAAGGCTTAGAGACAAGCAGCCTTTTAAGAACTGGTTCTGTTTTATTTGGGTGTGAAACCCCTCTATAAAAGCCTGACAATCGGAACATACCAGCACTGTAGCTCACAATGGAAAGTCCCAATAAAGAGGAGACCAAACAGATGAGAGAGCAGGGGAGATAAAGAAGAAAGGGATCTGTGTTTCATCCCGGGTATAATTCTCTATAATTATCCGCATGGGGCCCGTGTTTACACATGCAGTCTCATGAGGTTAGAGTTAGAGCTAATCCATTACTGGTGCTTAACATGTGATAATGCTGTTGCATGGCTATTATTTTTACAGCCTATTTCCCTGAATCCACTTCTTAAGCCAGTTAAGCAATATGGAACTGTGCATATCAAGTTCCCAAAGAAGCAGAACTGATTCACTCTGACTAAAACTAAAGTCTAGAAATCTTTCACTTCCCAGCATTTCAGACGGGAAAATGGTAGAAAATTAATTTTAACTTGTCACACACAAATAATATATTTCTGGATTAATTCACAAGGTTTCACTTTTTGAATGTTTTTGTTTTGCAAATGGGAATTTTTTCAGATGAATATTTCTTTGGTGGGATAAAGGGGTGAAAGCCTTTCGATCAGTTGATTGATGGCAAATAAAGGTAATGCACTTTATCTGGACAATCATCAATAGCCTATAATTTACGTCTGTCAAATGGCATGATGCATAATTTGACTGTACGCTTTAAAACCTTGGAGTACCGTGTTTCTATCAGTGACCAACTCATGCCTCATAAGTTATATTGAACCTTCACTTAAGCAAAGAACACAGACAGCCAACATTTGTTGTCCAAATTTAACTGTCAGTTAGCATCTTTTTTTATACCTTTTGCCAAAACTAAAAGTATAAATTTTAACTTGAAATGCTTCCCCACATTATATACATAATGTGGACATAATGACGTGGATAGGGGTGGATAGAGAACCCAAAAATTGTACTCAAGTAAGAGACACATGTTCAAGTAAAAGTAGAAGTAGCCATCCAAGAAATTATTCAAGTAAGAGTATAAAAGTATTTCTTAAAAAGTCTATTCAAGTACTGATTAACTGATCAAATTATCAGTCATTTACTATTTTAAAATGACATCATGAGATGGACCAAAATGCAGTTAAATGGAAATTTTGGTATTTTAAGGACCAAACTGACAATAATTCACAGAAGTAACAAAAACAAAATCAGACACAAAACAAACAAAAAAATCCAAATCAGTTTCTTTCAATATAAAAATTATGAAACTAACAAAAACTGCAGGTGTGTATCTTTGTTTAATGAATTGTTGATTAAACATGTTTGTTTTTCTTTCAGTGGGTAGAGAATCTAGAAATTTTACTCAAGAGTAGCGATAAAAGTACATTTAAAAAAAAAAGTTATTCAAGTAAATGTAATTGAGTAAATGTAACTAATTACTACCCAACTCTGGAAGTGAATAAAAATCTTAAAACGGAATTTCCCGGGTTGTACGTCATAAAAAAAACAACAAGAATAATTTCCCACGGTTCTTGAAAGCAGCACAAGTTCACGCATAAACATTCTGGGCAGCCGTGATTGGTCAACGTTAAACTGTGTCAGCGTGTTACGTTTACAAACTCGCTCCCAGTACCTGACAGCTCAGAGCGCTTCACTCACCGAGGACTTCATCACCTGACGGGACATCTGACGGCGCTCACCGCTTCCAGTCCACCTTTTACTTCTGGAGGAGACCTTGACAAAAGATGACCTCCCAGGACACTGCTAAAGACTTGGGTCACCGTTCCGAGGGGATGAATAACCGATCGGTCTCCCCAGAAGTGCAGAGTGAAGAGAAGACGTCGCCCATTCTCCGTCGGCATCATCCTTTCAGCGTGGAGGCGCTCATGTCCGGGAGGAAGACGGAGCACCGCACCGAAACGTCCACCTGTTGTAAAACAGCTGGAGCTACCGTGTCAGCCCCAGCCGCAGGGCTAAAGTCTTTGTATCTGTGCCGGGACACGTGTAGTCCTCCCGGGGAAGGTCGGACCAGTTTCGCGGCGGTCCCTTCTTCGCCGGTGAAATCTGAGGTGTCGGAGTCAGAGGAATGCTCACACTGGGTTTCTGCCAGCGCCTTCTCCACACAACCACGTAAGTTTATTCCCATGTTATCAAGCATTTTTCTTTTTTTTTTTTAAATGTAGTTTATCATCTACATTAAACCTCTTAGATTAGTTTAAAACAAGAACAAACTTCAACTTCTCCAAGTAAGACTCAGAAAAAGCAGGAAGCAAGGATATGTGAGTTCACACAATTTTCAATCAATGCATAAATAAACATTACATTCAAACTTTGTGCCCCACGTGGCCTTTTTTAGTACATTTTAAGTTGCTTTGAACTTTTTGAGTATTACTTTTACTCAAAAACACTGCCTTACTTAATAGCATGTTTTTTTTTTGTCATAGTTACAAAATATAAATAAATAAAATAAGACATGCATTACAAATTAAACCTTCCCAAGTTGGTTAACTTTAAAATGAAGGTAGAAGTTAAAGTGTTATTAGGTGATATGGCTTATATTACCTAGATTTATTTTTTGTTTATATTTGTAAAAAAAGAAATAACATACCTAGTTTGTGTTATCATTGGATTTTTTTTTTTACCAATATTTAAATGTACCTGAATTAAAGGTTAACATTTTTCTCTAAATTTTATTGTTTTTTTCAAAAGTGTAACACAATGCCCTCTGTCAGAATTTGGTATTACAATAAAAAAGTATATGTGACTAATTACAATATTAGTAAATTTGATATATCGTCCAATATTTCTGTTCATTGTTCATTTATTTACTTAGTTTATTTAAACCATTTCTCAGCCAGATTATAATCTAAAACTAATAAAAATGAAAGTAGTAATGTCAAGTCAAAGCATGGTTGTCAGTTTTTCAACTCAAACTCATGTAAGTTTTTGGAAAGTCATTACCTCGTATATACTCTATTCAAATCATGTTATAATCAGAATAGTTGAAGTCACTATTCTAAATTTTTCACCCTTTTTGTTGCCTAAGGTCACATCAGTCCAGGCTGTCAGCTGAGGAAACATAAGACCAACAGAAAGCCCCGCACTCCCTTCACTACATCTCAACTCCTGGCTCTGGAGAGGAAGTTCAGGCAGAAGCAGTACCTGTCCATCGCAGAGCGAGCAGAGTTCTCCTCCTCCCTGACCCTGACGGAGACCCAGGTGAAGATCTGGTTCCAGAACCGTAGAGCAAAGGCAAAGAGGCTCCAGGAGGCTGAGCTCGAGAAACTCAAGATGGCCGCTGATGCCAAGACGGCAGTGGTGGCAGCCACTGCCACTTCTGCAGCGCTACATCCCGGCTTTACGTTACCACTGTCGCTGGGCGCCATGTCTTTGTACGGACAGTCGTATTCTGCCTATCACCACCACCAAAGACCCATTCTACCCATATCCCCGTTAGGACTATATGCTGCTCCGCTGGGATACAGCATGTACCACTTATCATAAACATGGAAATATTTTATGTATTTTGCTTTTATGCATTCCAAAAATGGACAGAGAGGATGTGTGCTTGACATTTAAAAAAAAAAAAAAAAAAATTGTGTACAGCCTATTCATATCACTTGCACAAGAAGTGTGACGTTCAGAGGACTTCAGATCAAATTAGCAACCTGTTTTTCTTCCCCTAGGTGAGGACAGAAAGGCGCTTCCTGTTCTGCCCTCGTCGGATAGCCCGTTTACACGACTGGCCTGTTATGTGGAGGGGTGTTTCTGTCTGGGTGCTGTTTATCCTCTTCACTTGTTTACATCAGCAATAATTGAGCAGGGATGAGGACTTGCACTGGGCACCAAAGCACAGACCGCAGCTGTTTTCTTAAGCCTTGTTCCCTATCAGACTCAGTGCCTTGTGTCAGAAAATGGCCTCAATGTCAGGATACTGGTGAGGATGAATTGGAGTTTTAGCTTCTCAGGACAGATCGAACATATCACTGAAGCTTTCTTGTGGTTTACGCAAACCGATTCCCTTAAAAATAACATTGCATTCAGGTAAAACTGAAAGTTATCTATGCTCTATATAGCAAAGCATAATTTATACCAATATAGTTGAAGTTTCTGTTTTTCTTCACAACACATTTATAGCACAATAACATATTTATCTCCTATGAAATACAATGCTGGAAATGTATGAGTGCCTTATGTTGTGTATTTATGGTAGAGAATATGGTACAAAGTTTTACCAAATGTGTATTTATATTGCTCCTTTTGAGCATTCTATGCTGTTCTTGTTTTGTCATCTGAAATTAAAGTTGTTTAGATTCTTACATACAGATATGTAATTTTTTTATAGCAAAGAAAACTAATACACAAATACCTATCTCTAGGTAAAATTAGTTTTTGTAAGATTTTGAGGAAGTGCATTCTTTGCAGCTTTTTTAAACATAAATCCATGTGGCTTTATGTCCATGACTGTGTGTCATCAGAAGAGTTCAGTTTAAGGGGAACCATAAACAAGAAACATGAATTATACAATCATGCAATTTGTTCTCACTTATTCTGCCCTCATGTCTTTTATTAGGCTAAAATAGATTTCTTGAATCAACTTATAAAAATGCCAGATGTCTGGAATATTATTTCCTTATTGACAACCAATAATCGCATATGCAAGGTGAACAACAGTATCATGTGGTCTCACATTATTAAGCAAAGCTAGTTGCAATTAACTTATACTTCCTACTTTTTGAAGTATTTTTGCTTTTATTAAAAAGTTAAGCCACTGCTCATTGAAGCTTTACTAGTTATTCTGCTTTTAGAAAGAGTGTTGACTAGAGACACTTGGATCATGTTTTTCTCGCTGATGCAGATTTTCCAGTTTTCTTTATGGTTTGATATGGTTGGTCTGAATTTAATTTACATTATTAGGATTGTAACACATAAAGGAGACGGAATCTTTATCGCAAGTTTTTGAGTCGAGCAAAAATGAAGGCATTACAACAACTCCATTTATGCATGAAAGCATGCGTCCCTCATCTTTATATGATTTTTATTCAAGTTCATCCTCATACATACTGTTGGTTGATGTGTTTGCAGACTGAAACTAGCAGGAGTTCTTACTTTTTATGCATTTAATTGCTAAACATTACAAAACCAAAAGCAAAACAAAACAGATTATTCAGTCCTTGACATGATGATCACTGTTTAAAATTCATTCGAGGCAAAATTGACCAAATGACTGGTTCATTGTTAGCCTTGACAAACGAAGTTACCAAAGATCAGTTAACTTATTTACAGAAGAAAGTCATGCATTAAACTAAATTGTTACCAATTAGATTTTTGATCCGTTTCTTTTTGTTTTCTATTCAACTGTTTTGTATCTTGTCCTGTCACCTTAAACTAATACTATGGTGGGTCTGGCTGCTTTGAGGTGTCACAAGCAGATTTGCTCTGCACAATAGGTTACATCAGTTTTAGGTAACAGACAAAAGAAGGAGAGGAACAAAAACAAGTCGGGGGGAGCCAGGGAAACAACAACAGAAGTGACAAACAGAATAATACAAGTAATACTTCTTTCTCATTAGAACTTATTTTTCACTCGTTTTCCTATCTATTCACCAGCAGAATTAAACCACAACTTAATGCCAGAGTTTAAAGCCACAGGGTGAGTTTTGAGGGTTTGTGGTGCCTGTGCTTTTGTTAGGATTGTAAAAGCAGTTTAAAAACTTCCTTGTGACTTTGATGTAACAAAGGAATTGTTTATAGGCAGCGGCACATTTATGAGGTTCCTTTTTAATCAGAACAAGTTGCAGGGGTCGGGCAGGCAGTGAGAACTGGCAGGCGAAGCAAGCAGCTTACACAGACGAGCAATCAGCTTAATGAAGTGCAGACTGGCAGGGATGACTGTCTTTGCTCTTGTGAAACATCATATTTACTTGGACAAGGAGGGGGAAATCTGAGTGTGAAGAATCCACTAAAGCAGCTTCTTTATGCAAAGACTTGTCATTAGCAGAGGGGATTTGTTTTTGTCACTGTTGGCTATAACTCATCTGTCAGTGATTGGTCATATTTGTGGTTTTACATGTTACTTAAAGAGAAAATGTGACTAAGAACCCCTCTGGGTTTAAGTCATGTGCTTGTATGCAACCTCCTCTAGTGGCTGTTTGATGCATAGCATTCGATCATGACTGCTTCCTAAAAAATGTTTTCAATGCAAAGTAAACAAAAGGTATAATTATGAAATGGCTTTCCTTTTAGAGTCTGGTGAAGTGAATCAAAATTCCAAGATGAAGCTAAATTTCTAAACATAGCTCTGACTTGTTTTTCAAACTAAAATGTCACACCCACCAGTTTGCAAGGTCAAAACTGTGACTGAAAAAATATGACCACACCCTAAGATGAAACATAACCAAATGCTTGAACTTGAAAAGATTTCAAATATGTGTAGAAAATAACTGAGAGAGTGGTTGTTCTTCCCATGAGGCCAAACCAGAAGAAAAGTTGCAAAGTTGCAATGGTGACCTCAAGATTTCTTCAAATTAGGCAGAAATCTCACAACGTTTTTCATTTCAGATCTTGGTCATTTTTTTGAAAATATCTCATTCACACGTTCATGCACACATTCTGTTGGTGGTGAAGTACACTGTAAGTCTGACAGAAGTGAGGCTGCTATGCTTCAGCACCATTGGGTCCTTTGACTCCCACAGGCAGGCTGGAGGTGAGAGGGAGAGGACGTATCTTGCTTACGGACAGGATGAACTCCCACCTCCTGTCCTGCATAGACATTCAATCTCAGACATATTTTCCACAGATTGCTTCAACTGGCTAAGAGAATAATTTACTGACAAGAAATTATAATTTGTTGAATTTTGACCTTTTAAGTGCTGAAAAGTTAATGACCAGATCCTAAATATGTTGACAGTGAACATTTACTGGCATTTCTGAAGTATTTTAATAAACATTTATTTACATTCTTATAAACACTCATAATTCTACCCATACAGTGTGAAAACAATGTCAATATTTATCCCATAAAATCTGCTGTGTTGAAGAATCCAAACTTATAGAAATTAACTCTCTCTCTTCATACACACATAATATATTTTCATAAGGACTTTGCATTCACTCCCATTTGTCTTACATTCTTCTCTATAGCCTAGCCGTAGCCCAAAACCAGCATTTTCTCCTATGTTGGCGCGGCTTGGGATTATAAGAAGAAGCCACATCTTCTAATGTTTATTTGATAGACCTCGTGATAAATAGAGAAGACATTCACGGGTTTTGGGTTCTTTTTTTTTTTTAAAAAGTGCTATTTTTATGTTTTAGATCTTCAATACTTTACAAATCCTCTTTTTTCAACAATCAGACAAACTTATTTGTCCCATTAAAATATTGTAAATTTAGTTTAATGTTAAGCAGGTAAAAGCAGAAATTCTTACAACAAAATGATTGCTGCATTTTATATAAAATATAATGTTTGGACATCTCTGTGCTTTTTTATTGTAAGATTTGTAAATATTATAAGTTTAAGCATATTCCTAATGAAACTGAGAGGTTATTTATTTTTAAATCAGGCAGTCTAAGACTGGCTGTGGTTTTAAGTTTCCACTCCAAGTATTGCATAAAGTGCATCAGAGTTCCTTAGAACTCCTTGGTTTCTGATTTGGATTACAAGCTGATGTATTACGTCAAGGTCACACTACAGTGGTATAAAATGCCATCCATCTGTAGTGCCTTCAAAAAGCTCTCCAAGTTGTGATTATGTTTTCAATAGCTGAGAGGAGCCTTTTAACTTGACTGTGACTAAGAAATATTAATAACACGTAATGTTATTCTTTAGAGAACATAAGCTCTTTTGAAATACTGCTTATCTGCTTAGACACAAGAATTTACAGTTGGTAAATTTTGAAAAAGTAAAAATCAGACGTTTACTTCTGATTTTCTTCGTTACATGAAAACGTGCTCATCTCTTAGCAACCAGTTAACAACAAATATTGTTATTGTTCAAAAAACATAAGTTTTCTTCTGCTCTTTTGAAATAATTCTTAAGAATTGTGCAGTCGGTGAATTCTGCAGAAAAGTGAAAATATTTTCTTTGTCATTGGTGGTAAGTATATTAAAAAACAGACATTAAACACAAAAATAAAAATCAGATTTTTAATTTGCGGCAGTTCGTTACAAGAAAACGAGCTCATCTCTTAACACCAAAATAATAATACTTGATGTTATTCTTTAGAAAGCACAAGCTCTTTTGAAACACTGCTTATTTGCTTAGACACAAGAAATTTACAGTTGGTAAATTTTGCAAAAGGAAAAATTTGATGTTTACTTCGTAGCACTTCGTTACCAGAAAACGCACTTATCTCTTAGCAACCAGTTAACAACAAATGTTGTTATTGTTCATAAAACATAAGATTTCTTTTGTGCTTTTGAAATAATGCTTATTTTGTACTACTATTTAAAACAATTAGTGCAGTTGATGAATTTTGCAGAACAGTGAAAATGTTTTCTTTGTCATTGGTGGTAAAAATATTATAAAGCAGGCATTCACATGCACAAACCTGTGCTTTGCATCGACTGATGTATGAGTACAAGGAGGATACATGTTGGGGTATTAGATCCGGTATAGGAGGGAAAGAGAGGTTGTGGGAGGAATTTTTGTTGTTGTCAGTGTTTTTTGTGGTTTATGTAAAAAATAATAAAAAGACTTTGTTAAAAAAACAAACAAACAAAAAGAGCAGGCATTCAACACAAAAGTAAAAATCTGATTTTTACTTAGCACTTCGTTACTAGAAAACATGCTGATCTCTTAACACCAAATTAATAATACTTAATTGTTATTGTTTAGAAAACATAAGCTCTTTTGAAATACTGTTAATTTGCTTAGCCACAAGAGATTTACAGTTGATAAATTTTGCAAAAGTAAAAATGAGATGCTTACTTTGTGGCGCTTCGTTTCCAGAAAATGCGTTTGTCTCTTAGCAACCAGTTAACAACAAATATTGTTATTGTTCAAAAAACATAAGCTTTCTTCTGCTCTTTTGAAATAATTCTTAACAAGAATTGTGCAGTTGGTGAATTCTGCAGAAAAGTGAAAATATTTTCTTTGTCATTGGTGGTAAGTATATTATAAAACAGACATTAAACACAAAAATAAAAATCTGATTTTTAATTTGCGGCAGTTCGTTCCCAGAAAACGCGTTCATCTCTTAACACCACATTAATTAAATCAGGGTTATGAGTTTAGTTAATGTTTCTTGTCAATGTTTTTCAATTAAATAATAAGCTTTGTTTTTCTGCTTTTTAGTTTTATCAAGGCAAAGTGTCAAAACCAGCAGCATAATTTCCTCAGAGAAAAACACTCGGCCCATTTTTAAGTTAAATGTTTCTTCCATTTTTAATAGAGTTCCCTTGGAACAGTTTCAGGATTCAAATAAAATCAGCCTTGGCCCCATTGTTTAGGACGCTAGCATCCCGAGGTGCTATCGACTTGTTTCCTCCCATAACACATATTGTTTTAATCTAATTAACCCTGGCACACACAGCTGAGTCAATAATTCGTGGAACGATATGCAGTGGCAGGTCTCCCCTGAATGGCACCCTGGGTGAGGCCTTCCATCTGTCGACCTCCAACCAATTAAAAAGCAAGGAATTATCTGAGTTTCTGTAGCGGGATAAAACACAGAGCAGCTTTGTCTCAAACAAAGCATGTCTCGTCTAGTCTCCCTATTATCCGCAGCAAATAGGGATACCTAGTTAACCCTCATGCGATCCTAACATTCTGTTTACTCCTCTTGTCCTATGGGTCAAAAATGACCCACCCTAACCAAAGCCCCAAAATAAAGTAAATTAATTGAATTTTAAATCCAAAATGTATTTTGCATGATAAAACAATCTGTTATTTATCAATTCAACTCAATTTAATTCATTTTTTTTATCATTATTTTATCATATTTTTGTTACACAATACAAAAAGACAATCAATAGTATTACGCACTTTTTTTCTTTTTACCACAAACCAAGTATTGTAGCAGTTTTCTTGTATACAGTAACTGTTTATTATTGTAATTATATAAATGTGACGTTATTACTTCTGAATTAATTATACTGAAAGGGGAAAAAAAAAAAAGTCAACAATTTGGAACTTTTTAGTCAAAGGTTAATTCCGTTATATTTTTTTAGGAAGTGAAATATAAAAATACCTCTTGTAACAACAAAACAAAATGTTTTGTTTTGTTGTTACAAAACAAATTTTTTTTTGTAACAACAGCTAAATGAACAATTTAACATCAGATCCTATCTCAATTATATGAGATGTTCAACACAAGAACATCTTCTGCTCAATATAAGGTGTTGGACATAAGATGAAGAACATCTTCATGAGATGATGTTCATCTCAAGAAGATGTTCTTATGCTGATCATCCTCAATACAAGATGAAGAACATCTTCTGTTCAACATAAGGTGTTGAACTTATAAGATATTCTTATGCTGAACATCTTCAACATAAGACGAAGAATATCCTATACTTAACTCTCCACGTTGAACATAAGATGAAGAACATTCCATGTTGAACACAAAACGTTCAACACAAGATGTTCAAGAAAATCTTCATAGCATAAAGATGTTCATCATATGAAGAGGCTCCTAAGTTGAACATCTTCAGCACAATAATAAGTTCAACTTCTTATGCTGAAGATCCCATGTAGGACAGTATGCGTGAACATACAACGTAGGACCTGTTGGGCAGTGAAACGTCTACTCATGGTGTCGGAAAGAAACCAACTAGGGGTACTTAGATTCAGCATACCTTCATATCCTCTATACCTAATTTGTTTTTATTATGTCTTAGATTGTTTGTTGTTGTGTTTGGGAGCTTGATGTGAGGGGTTAGCTGCAGACTGAGAGTGCAGGTGCAGGTCAAATGCAAATTCAATTCATACATCAATCCAGTTTCTTTGATATGTGTGTATATGTGTGTGGGGGGAAAGGTCTGGAGGGGTGCAAGTGTGTGTGTGGGGTGGTGTGTGTGCGTGTATCAGAGAGAGTTTGTGTGTGGCTTTGAACTCTTTTTCTGGTGTTTAAATGGTTTTAGAATTCACAGGTCCAAAATGACCCATAAGACAATCCATGTACCCTCGTGGTGTACAGCCCACATAGAAATATAAACAAAAACAAAGTATGACTTTTTCTAATGACGGGGTCAATTTAGGAAAAATCATAAAATTTCAAGTCAGAAAAAGATTGTTTAGGGTATTTTTTCTACAGCTAAACATGGTAATGGGTCACTTTTGACCTGCAAGACAACATAAGGGTAAGACAACACAGTGACATTTATTGCACATGCATAGAAGCAACAGGAAGTTTGTCCAGGGAATATTTAACCAACATGTTTAACTACACAACTATCTTTTGTGCAGTTGTGCAGTTAAAGTCTCCAACTCATTGCATCTTCTATTTCAAAGCTCTAATACAATTTAAAGTTTAGCTACAAAGTCAACAAACTACATATTAATCAGAGTGAGAACTCAAAAAACTAGTGAACAACCCATCATGTTTTTTTCTCCACTGCCTTTCAAGTAAAATATATTAAACGTTTGATGCTAACCTTTTTAAATCCTCCTCACTGATCCATGTTTTCCTGAATCTGCAACAATGCACTTCAGAAGTCAATTTTTTTTTAAAACCAGACAGAAAATTAAACAGGATTCAAGCAGCAATCAGCAGATGAGAGGTAATTATTGTGTCATGATCAGCAGAAATGAATAGTCATTTGCTTCCTTGAAAGAGAGAGATAAATATCAGTTTACACTGGTGAGAAAGTGCAATAAAATACCAGTTTACATATTCAGACAATCAGTACCGATTGTCACAATGTGAGGCATTTGAAGGCAAGACTCCTGACTCCTGTAATGGTCATGAAAATATGGTGACATACAGGATCATGAGCCTTGGAGCAAAATTTTGCTGATATTCAAAACAGCTTAAAATCAGGTATATATGGGATGTGTTGACTGTGTTATGTTTCCCATTCCAACTCTGAATATATGTTGTGGGTTTTTGTTGAGCTTCTCCCTCAATACACTTGCAGACTCTAAGAGATACAATATTGTGTAATCCTATGTGTGGAATAAACTAATAATACTGTACATAACCAACAGGCTATTACCACAATGAAGTATGATGTCAAGCTATGGAGCATGATACCCTTTAGTCTTCGTTTTCAGCAGAAAAGAAAATAGTAGATGTATGGAGTTAATTTCAGGTCACTCTTGAAAGGTTGCACATAACTTTTGTTTGGGTTGAAGGACTAACCGTAAACAGTCAGAACCACAATAACATGATTCCATGTTATTGTGGTTCATGTTATTTCATGTTATTACATGATCTCAGTATTTTGAGGTCAAAAGAAAATTTGCATAAATAATTTTGCATGAGACTGGATGGGATAGAAATCTATATTGTGCAAGCATGAAATATTTGGTGAGTTCAAAATGTTCCCTAAGCAACACAAAATTTCCATTAACAAAAAAGATTCATAAAAAAATAATCACGCTTTGGGTATGCAACCTGGACCTTTTCAGTTTTCCTATAGCAGACAATGACTGTGCATATCTGCCTGGAGGCTTGTACAGCACATGGACGAGTTGTTCAATTTGCAGATATCCTCTCTGCATTTAACACTGGCCACCCACTAATCCTGGCAGACAGATTGAAAGAGCATTTTTGACTGGATTCAGAATTAATCACGTGGATTTCAGATTTTTACGGGCAAATCTGAAAGACTACATCAGACATATGGTGAAACATGTCAGCACCCTGAGTTCAGTTTTACACAGAACTCAGCAGTAATAAAAGACCTACAGAACTGTTGAATTGCAAAGTTATTATACCATTTCAAACCAAATTTGAAATGGTATTCTCTTCAGGAGTTTGTTAAAAGTTCGATTTATTCCCATCATAATAAATCTTGAAGAAGTCTTTGAAGTCCTGCAGCAGGAGTTATAGAATACAACAGGCTAGAAGGGAAAGGAGAATGTGAAGTATGCTTTCTATATGTGCTTACTATAGTTATTGGTTTACAGTAATGGATGTGCATTTTAAGAATCTGCTTGTAATCATGTTGTGAACATAAATCTGAGGCTTCACAGTCAATAATAATAAAGCTTTCCTAAGATGATTTTGAAAATAAAAACCTGATTATTGCGATTAAAAGTTTGCTATGTTTCCAGCAGGTGTCACTATATCAATACATTTTAACAGAGGAACAATTCATTGGATGCTTTAACACCACGCAAAAGCAGGCTGCTTTAAATTAGCTGGGTTCCTAAAATACAACACAAAGTAAATACATAAATATTTATTGCCATTTAAAATGCAAAAGTCTCATTTTGCTTGTGTTATTTTGGTAAAGACTGAGCTGAAAATAAGTGCATTTTTGCATTTTTAAAAATGCAAATGATGCCATGGGGAGGAAGCCCAACTAGAAAATGCTGCCATACTGCTCCAACACCTGTTTACAGAACAGAAACCCTGCAGCGCTCAGGAGAAGGTGTTTGCATATGCGTGGCTAAAGTGCGTTTTGCATGCTTAAGTAAGGGTGTGATGCGTTTATCAAGAGGGAGCAGAAACATGTGCTTGAGTGCAACGTCCTTGTGATGCAACTCGATCACCTCTTCTTAAGAGAGGATGGGGAGACTGTGCAGCTACCGAATTTCACAGAATCTGTCATGTCTGCTACACACAAACTCTTGGTGCCATCGTAGCACCTCTTCTACCTCAGAAATGTAAACGCGATAGACAGTAAAAATAAGAGCTGGCCCCTGCAGTGCCTTCATCCCCTTTCCCCTCTTCCATCTGACACACACAGAGCAACAAAGACACAGATGCTCTCCCCATCTCATGTAAACTCACACACATACACACATTACCACTGTGTTGCTCCCTCATATTCTCATCCACTTTTATCGCTTCCAGTCATAGGCTCAGCACCAGCACAAGCTGATAAGCTTTTGGCACATGGGAAGCATCTATGTTCTGCAGGGTACCACCAAGAAAATAAGCAGCACTGTGTTGTAAAGGAATTGTAAATGAAACTCATGCTGTGATTGTTCATTGAGCAATTTGTTTAACTGTTGAGCTCTGGATTTTTTTGCACATGAATAGAATATACCGCCACACAAAAATCTGACAACCTACTCAAATTTCAGCAGGGGAGAATTTGAAGTGTTACTTAACAAAACCAATGGGAAAAAAGCTAAGTAGACAAGTGGGAGACTTACAAATCTTCAGTGAGTTTTTACAATCTGAAAACATGTGATCTGCTTACTGGCAAAGGCATATGATGTGTGAGAACAAAGCCGTAGGATGAAGTCTAATTTTAGATTCACTTGTATAACTTTATGTGATTGCTGGGGATTTTTACCCGATTTTTGTGGCTCATTAGGAATGACTGCAGTAGCAGTGATGAGTGGGTTCATGCTATAAAATCATATGATTAACAATGTCAGCAGCAAGAACTTCTTTGTTGCACTAAATTTAAAATAAGCAACAGCATTGAATACAGTTATTTGTACATATATTTACTGTTCTATTCACACCAGGGTTTCCCCCAGTGTATTATAGGCCTGGCGGCCCGACATGCTTTACTAGCGCCACCGCCAGGCTAAGCCTATCTTGTTTCTGTTTTTTAGGAAAATAATAAAAAATAAAAAAGATCACTTTTTTTTTTTTCTTTCAAGCCGGATTGCAAACGTGTCTGTTGCTGGCGGAGCAGATTTATTCCTAAAATATATTCTTATAGAAGATATGTTTATAGTTTATGCATTTAAAGCCGGACCCATCACACCGCTGGCGCCTCTGCGCGTTGCCTCGCGCGCTGCAGCAGCTGGATGTCTAAAGTTTACCTCAGCGCGGATCGCGCGCGCCTCCTTTCACTCAAACTGGACTCAGGCTGACCTGTATGAATATTTACATCAACCCCCTGTGAGGAATTATGATGCTTTCCAGAGTTTTTGATCAAAGTAGGAGTTCAAACCCCACCGCGTTAGCTCTAGTTGCGCAGCTCTACGTGAACCTCAGGAATAAGTTGCAGTCGCCCTTTAAGAGGTGCGTTGAGCGAGTGGTGAGAATGATTTATATTTGTGGACAAAGAATTTTGTGCGGCTTTTCCATCTCAACTCGCTGCCCAGCGCCCGACTCTGTCTGCGCTGATAAAGGTTGTGTCTGTGTCCCCGGCTGGTCGGAGCCTTAGTGGTTAACGAACCAGCGCTGACCCCATCATGCAGGTTCAGGCTGGTGAGAAGCTTTCGCGCTCGCCTCGTAGTCACGCTTCACGCTGATTTTATATTATTTTATTATTATTTTTTGTGTTATTTTTCCGGATACATAATGCATCAAACCATATCAAATGCTTTGTCCACTTAGTCAGCCAGAGCTTTTGTGCGCGGCCGCGCGGAGATATGAGAAACTCGTCCCATTAACTGGACCAACCAAAATAGTTTCTGTGTACCCTTGTTTAAAACTCAACAGATACGAAATGGAAGATCTGCTAAAGCCACACTAGCAGCATTGAATTAAATCTCCTGTTTGTTGCGCATCTCTATGCGCAGTGCAGCGGGTTTAACTCATCATGCTGGGCCGGTCCAAGGCTGTATGAGGCCTGGAGCAGAATTTGACTAAGGGGACACTTTTGTTTCTAAAAACATCAGCACAAATGTTACATTTATGTATCTGTGTTCTGTATTAAAACATTAGCATTTATGGGGCCCCTGAAGCCCTGGGGGGCCTTATGGAGCTGCTGACTTAATTTGGATTATACAGAAAGTGCAAATAATTGATACTCATTTTAATTGTATTTTTTGATTTGTTGTTTTTAAGACTAGTTGTGGGTTTAAATACCGTTTCACTGGCGACATTTTCTCGTAACATATAATTACCCAGTAATATTTTTACATGTCCTGTCAACTTAAGATCTTTTAATACAAAAACATGGTGGACCACCGGTGGACTGCCTCGGCCCCCTAACCACCGGTCTTAGCAAGTTTTCTGGGGGAGACCCTGCACACTATCAAAACCAATTGCCCTAATATTAAACCTTGACTCCAAACCTTCTAACACTAGATTTGCAACAGTTTCTTAAAGCCTCTGGCACTTTTATACAAGTTTGGAAATAAAATGTGTTTTACTTGTACAGCTGAGTAAGACAAATATTCAGTCTGGGTTGTTGCTTTTAAATTTTTACATTCCCTTTTAGCAGAGTGAACACAAAACTCTTGAGATTCACAAAACTCTTCTGCAGTCACAATGTTTCCTGCAGGATTTACTAAACTGTTAATGAGCTCATTTCATTAAAATTCTACAAGCACTAAAGATTGTTATTGTTTATTATTGGTATCAACTTTATTGCTATTCCACACATGCACCTTGGTCCACAGAGACTTGTAAAGGAAAAAAAAGAAACACTTGTTCACCGTCAAACTCTGCTTCAGTGAAATGTGACCTTCTGTCCAATTTTCCTACCGTTGTGCCAGATTGTCACACTTGCTTCTGCCAGGATGAGAGTGTCGATATTTGCATGCATAAGTTTTTTAGGCTGTGGAACTTTGGTGGTGACATTGCCAAAAAAGAAGGTTGTTTTAAGCACTCCTAAAACTGAGAAGGAAAAAACAAAAACCTGAAGAGAGAAATTGTGATTTATAAAGCAGAAATTAATTTTGATTTTCAGTGCCACCTTTGCTCTATGTTTAGTCACATAATTTTCAGAACTATGATTAACTATTTAAATTGAGGAATGTTGACCTAAAAATGACCGACTGCTAATATAAACTTCAAATCTACGTGTGCATTGGATCAGAAATTTGTATTTTATAATGTTCTGGAAGCTGGCGCGTTTCCAAACAACTATTTATCAAATTAAGTTTTTTGTTTTTTAACATGAAAATTTCACCTTCAACGCCTTAATTTAATTAAAACTGTATATTCATAAGCTTTTTCAAAATTTTTATGTGAGTTTTTACTAGAGACTGTCTTTAGGGGCTTTATAGTAAAAACAAACAGTAGCGAGAACAGAGATCCAGAAGCATGTTAAGGTTTTGCTTTCTAAGAGCTCCTGCCTTGAGGAGCTCTTACATTTATGATGTTTTATCACATTGGATGGCCAGAGAGATGCTATTCTCTCAAAAATATTTGAAATGATTATGACCTCATAGAAGTGCAATATGAGTAGGAGGACCATAAAATGTTATGTCCCTTTGACAATTACATTTCTCTGGCAGTGAGAGAGACAATCTTCTCCTCTATCAGCTGGAATGACTATTCTCAGCCCAGACATAACTGCATCTGGAACATTTCCTAACCCCAACAAAACTATTTAATACCAGAACATATTAAAACAAAACAAATTAAACAAAAAAAAAAATGAAAACAAACATCTCCTAGCTTACAGTTGTCCATTTCCAGCAAACATGAAAGTTTTGTAGGTCATTACATTAATGTGACTCTCTAGGAAACTTTACAGCACAAGATGGAGAAATTTTCAATCACTTATGACAAAAAAATGAACTGAAACCTTGCAAGATTGAACTGTAAAATATATTGTTTTACCTAATCATAAGAGCACCATTTAGACATTTGATTTTATCATTGTTGTAAAAGATGACTCTTTGCAAAACCTGTTGTGTTTTTTCACTTCACATCTTGTATTTTGGTTTGATTGAAACGTTTTTTTTTTGTTTGTTTTTTTGACAACCATACTGTTATAATGATTTGTGATGAGGACACAAATGGAGGAGGAATGGATATAAGTCGGCCAGGGATGAGTAAGAAAACTTTAATGAACTTACAAGTACAAGAGTCCTTCAAAATACCAAAAGTGGTGAGGACTGGAACCTGTGAGGAAAGCTTGGGAGCAGAACCAGAGAAACTGGCAAGAAACTGAGGAAACTGCGAGATTAATGTACTGAAAAGGTGATTACTGCAACAACAGTTAGGCTGAATAACAAAGTGAAAAGCAGCTGATAAATGCAAAGACTTGAAAGAACAGCAGAAGAAGAAATAAAACAAATTAATGTCCAAAATGCAAAAATAAAAAAGGAAAATAGAACACCTCTCTGCTTTATTGTCAAAGTACAAAGTAAATATTTACCAGGAAACTAATGAAGACTGACTTTTGTTAAGATAGTTGCATAAAAAAATTTACAATTCCATCTAAAATCTCTTTACCCCAGACAGAGATCAACATTTAAATCAGAGATGCAGACACCGAAAGAAGACCGAAACTATTTAGTAAAATGTGGCTGTCAAATTCTACATACAACTACAGTATGTGCATACAATAATTTAAGGGATTTAATCACTCACATTTTCTCTCACAGGGTTAGATGCCCTTGCATGGATGAATGTATGTATACGAGTCACAGGGTGGAGGGAAACCTCCCACACAGCAGTCTTCCACAAGAGAGTCTGGCTGCCAGTCAGAGTCCTACACACTGTGCATCCCTGAGAGTCAGCAGAACTCTTCACTGCTGCGTCACATTAAAGGCAAGATGACCCGAGGGTGGTCGCTGCCTGCTTTGTCAGTCTGACAAAGCCTGTTTGGCCCTCTTCGTCCTTATTGTAAGGGCAATTTGCTATGTGTGACCTTTCAAAGGCCAACGTAATATGACAAAAGTTGTTAACATCTGAGGATCACCGAGGGGATTCTGAAGATACAGGTCATATTTACAGTTTTGGAGATTGCCTGTTTGTTATCTTTAAAGTAGACATCCCCTTCTGTTTCAGACGCTGGGGTGTCTGATGTACATGAGGTTGATCATGTGCTAGCAGATTTTGTATTGCTGCACAATATTAAATGAACCTAAAAGCCCCAGGAAGAGAGAAAAGATTAATAGTAAGAAAAAAAGATTTGCATAAAAAACAGGTTATTGACGCCCAGAAGTGTGAAGTTATCCTAACAGTCCTAATGCAAGTATCCCTCCTTCTATCATAATCTCATGGATAAAAATCATGTCAGTTATATGCCTTGTAGCTAAAATTTAGCTTTGCTTTAAAACTTATAGCATTTGTAACACCCAACGAAGAAGCACAACTAAAACCAGATGTTTACACGGACAATATAAAAATAGACATAATAACATCTTATTTTTCATCATTACAATATATCAGAATGAACTTTTTCTGCTTCAAGTCAATTTGCCTTACCAAAATAATTTCTATTTTGAAACAACAGAGTAACTGGTAAGGAATTTCGTTTTATTTTCTACGAAGCCAGAAATTTACATGTAGTTCTTTAATATGATAGCATATTCCTTTTAACGGTATAAAGATATACATGTTTTGGGTATGTCATCACAAGCTTCTCATAGTAGTTTGTTTTTTGTTTGTTGTTGAGATTTTAGCCTATCCTTAGAGATGACAAATTTTACAGAGGATAGAAACACTTATCAGCTTTAATCACTATCTTCTCAAGGTCATTTGGTTTTCTTTTGTTCAATACATAGACTATTTAACCGAATAAATGTTCAATCTTGATTCATCTAGAAATTGTACCCAAGGATAAGCAAGATATTTGGAGGCCCACATTGTCTTGCTGATGTTGCTGCTGATTTCTTCAGATTTTTATAATAGGCAATAAAATGAAACAGTTAGTTGGAAGTGTGCCTTAAAGCCCATTCACTCTAGTTAAAGGCAATATTGTGAATTAACCTTTTAGATGCTTAAAAGCCAAATTGTTTAAAAGCAAAGTTATCTTATGATATATATACCTCAAACTTTGAAGGATGTAATAGAAGATTCTATAAAAAGTTATTTATTGGCTTTCAAGCTAAATGAAATTATTTTGGTAATTTCAGTCTAAAGCAGAAAATGCTTATTTGGTTTAATGTAGGACAGGGAGGAAAAAAAATAAAAAATCCAGTTTTGAAATACCCAGACTGTTAATGTTTTTTACTATGCTGACAATTTTTTTTTTACTGGTCCCCCAATCAGAAAAAAACAAAACCTTAAATTTTCACATTGGCTGAGAGGCAAGTTATACCTGATTTCCCTCTATATGGTTAACTCATAAAAACTGGTACTATGACAAAGTTATCCAAACTAACAAATAGTAAACGACTTAAAGACAGTCAAAAATGTCAACTACATATTAACTGTGTTAGTTTAAAAATAGTTTTAAAACCCTATTTTACTGTGACTTCTTTCTCACGCACCATTGCCTGTGCTCCTAATGTAATTTATTGATGGCCACTCACGGCGAGAAGGCTAGACATTTTCAGTGCTGCTCTCATATCTTCCTTTTAATTTGGTTCTTAACGATAGTTCAGAATAACCTGAAATCAGTGTGGGAAGGTAAAAGTTTTACAAAAACTAGAGATTTAAAATTCATCAGAACAATCAAAGCATCTCTGGAATACACAAGCTACATTTGTGGTAAAGAGTAAATGGAGTGCATTTATATTACTTATATAGATTCATTGGTCACACTAACTGCTGTCAGATGACAGACACTATTTACTATTTCATATGCACACTATTAATCCAAATTAGATATAAAGGACAATGACAACTAATACACATGAAGACTGAAAATCTAAATCTAGAGAATTCATATCAGAAAAATGAAGATATTGATTGCAAAAGATAACTTTATTCCTTCCATTTTAGTCAAATGTACAAAATCATCCTTTTCACCTCTCTACCCTGATTTTTTTTTTCTTTAACAAATAGAAAGTTGAACCAAAAGGAGTTTTTAAACTGGCTTTTATCAATAAATAAGTCTGTATGTAAAATTAAAGAAAGGGTGAAATCTTATCTAGCTTGATCTGTTGCTCTAACCATACAAGTGTTAATGTATGTAAATATTAATCTTGTATCTCTAAATGCATGTGCTTCTCTAAGTTATTGATGGAAGAACTCCCACTTTCACTCCGTTTTGTTTATAATTTAGCTGTCTCTGTTGCTCTGTGAGGACAACTGTGGCAGCTAGCTCTGTACCACCGCTCTTGAATCGAGGATGTCAGAGAGAAGCGAGTAGCCTCTGGGGTTTAGC
The DNA here is from genome assembly GCA_903067095.1 of Girardinus metallicus. Taxonomy (NCBI): domain Eukaryota; kingdom Metazoa; phylum Chordata; class Actinopteri; order Cyprinodontiformes; family Poeciliidae; genus Girardinus; species Girardinus metallicus. The sequence continues at coordinate 177,915 of CAEGAE010072639.1, forward strand.
TTCCACTCTGCACGCTGTGAATGCTGTTCTATTCTCGGAAGCTGTCTGAAAACTGAAGGGAGCACAGTTTCTGACATTCTTACCTCTGGTACAGCTGCTGTTTTTGGTTGGGGTGCAACGGTGGGGTGCAGAGGTGTGGAGATGAAGCAAAGGAGGGCAACAAAAGAGGCGACAGGATGAAAGAGAACGGAGCTGACCCGTTTGCCCTGGAGGCAATTATACAGCCAACCATGGACTTGTATAACAAGCTGGCAAGCTGGACAGTCAGTCAGCAAGCCAGCCTGTTATCCATCAATCTAAAGGGAAAGCTAGCCTGGTACACAACTATCCAGCCTGCTAGAGCCAAACTTAAGTGAGTTGTTGTGATGCGACAGGCCTTAGACTCTGACTGTGGCAGGTGTGTACCTGACTTTCATACTGCTGCCTCACCAGGGAATGCTAATGGAAAGTGGCGAGACAGGAGGTGTGAAGCAAGAGTCGCACTATTTTGATGGAAGCATGCGGTAGCTTTATATACAAATCAGACACATGAGGAGCAACCCAAGAAAATGTTGGTGCTTTTGTGCTGTGGCTTAATTCCTGTATATTCGAGGCCAGTTTCTCTCTGTCGTCTTGCAAACGGTTTGCATAACTCTCGGTGGAGCCCGATGGCTGCTGTACCAATTTATTGTAAAAGCCTGATGCCTTTTAGTTTACATTTTTATTAAAGTTAAAACATTTACTTTTCTTTTGTGCAGACTCAGTCCTAAACGGCCAGTGTCCTGCCAGTTTTAGATGTAGCTCAGCTTTCTCCTTAAAGGGCGACTGTGGCTCTGTGGGAAGAGTAGTTGCCTTGTGATCGGAAGGTTGTAGGTTCAATTCCAGCTTCCTCCTGCCCCATGTTGATGTGCCCTTGGGCGAGGCACTTAACCCCAAATTTCCTGCGTATCGGTGTATGAATGGGTGAATGTGACTCTAGTGTAAAGCGCTTTGAGTGGTCAAAAATGATCGGATAAAGCGCTATACAAGTTCAGTCCATTTTACCATTCTCCTTAGCTGATTCAAATACTTTTTCATCTCCTATGACAAAATTTTGCAGAGGCCTGATGATGACCCATCATTTGATTCAGGTGTGCTGAACAAGGGAAAAGAGCTAAAACATGAAGAAGACAAACCTTTGAGGACTTACTTTGGATGCCATTGGGTTAAAACAGTGTTCCTCAATTCCGGTCCGTACGCCACCCTGCCCTGCATGTTTTAGGTGTTTCCCTTCTGCTACACGCCTGGATTGAATCTGGGGGTGATTAACAGCCTTCTGCAGTACTTGATGGTCATGCAATCATTTGAATCAGCTGTTCTGGAATAGAGGCACATCTAAAACATGCAGAGCAGGGGAGCCTGAGGACTGGAACTGAGAAGCACTGAGTTAAAAGAATCCTCCCTACTTATTGGTAATCAAGATAAAGACGTATGAATTGGAGCGTAAACGTACAGTGAAAAAGAAAACATTTATCTTTGTATATTTAATAATCTCATAAAATTTCAAAAATAATGAAAAAATATTTTGAAATATTTTTTACATAAAAGAAAGAAGTGGTAATAACCACAATGTTGGAGAATTATAGCACCAGTCATCATATTTATGCATTCAGACGGACAAAATATAACACTTGGGAAGACACACCTCCACACACATACAAATTAAACAAAATCATCTGCTTTATGCTCAAGAATACCCCAAGAATAAACCATATCTCCATTTCATTTGCATATATGACACCACCAGACCAGATACCACAGGCTGGAATTTATTTCCTTCTGCTTCCATCAGCACACAACCACACTGTACCAGAATCATAATCAGGAGGCAAAAAATCTTCACATGGGTGCAAAGGAAAAAAGGTGTACATGTATAGTTAAATGCAACATCCAAAGCCAGAGACTCAGAGATATTCTCTCTCAGGTACCTGAGAGACGACAAACCTTCCGCCTCTCAGCTGGGGTTTATAGATGAGAGCAGAGAAAATGGAGCACAAAAGGTATGCAGTGAATGTGCTTTTTATTGCAGCCTCTCTGCACCTAGGATAGTGACACATCAGAAGACAACAAGGATGTTCATCTAAAGATTTTCAATAAAAAGAATGGAAACTAATTTTCTATCACCCTTTCAGACACAAACTACTTCCATTTAACTAGAAGATAACTGAGTGAGTCAGGACACACGAACAATGCCCATGTTGTTTTTAATTAGCAGTTTGTGGTTACATTACTTTGATTAACTACTTAGAGACATGCAACGAATTGCATTGTTAAATACATGTTAAAACTTTACTCTTGGTGTTACCTAGTGCAATTTGCTCTATGTTTCAAGTAAATTTAGTAAGAATGTTAGAATGCGTAGCTGTATACTTCACTTATTGAATTAATAAGTTTTACATTGAGCAACATTGAGTCAGAAAAGTTCTTCTTCTGTTTAAAATGTGTTATTTTGTGATTATCGTATTTATTTATTTGTATTGCTCATTTGTCTGTCTGATTCCATTGTTTTAAGATATTAAATTACATGTTATGATCAGTTAGCCATTTAACCAAATCTGTATTACCCTTAATTTCTTGGACTGCTATGTTTTACTTTTATTTGGGTAAAATTATGCTGAAGTAGTGTTACGCTACCAATATCTGCAAATGACACATAAGCCTCCATGTATGGTTGTGATTTTTCATTTTAAACCAAATGCTTTGGTTTTCTAGTTCTAAGGTATGCCATTTTTTAGACTGTTTAGTAATTAGTTATTAGTAGTTTACTCATAATTTGAGAATGGAAATTATGAGGAATTGGTGATGATTTATTTCCCATCAATAAGATTTCTGAAAATATTTTTAATGTTTCAGGTATGCTCTTTTACATAAGGAAGCCATCATTGTTTGCAATTAGCACCACAAAAGTTAAAATATATGTTGTAGCAATAAATGTGACGGTATTCTTCTCTATAAAAATGTTAATACAAAGAATTGTAAATACAGCACAATTATTTAATGTATTTGTTAGTCTTTTCGTAAAGATTAGGAAAATCTGTCTCTACAACTTGTTTCCGAATCTTCTACTTTGTTAAATTAAATTATAAAACATTCCCAACTACATCAACCCTCTGAACTACGTAATTTATTACACAAAACTGCACAGATGTAATTCAAAAATAAAAACATCGAATGGATTTAAAAAATAATTTCTAATAATCATTTTGTACAGTCATTATGCTTCGAATTTACTAAAACATCTCGTGACAGGAACTTTATCTACTCTGTGACGTAGACAGAAAAAAGTGTTTCAATGTATATCGCCTTTTCATTCAACGAGGAGATGTTTCCAAATACATGAGGGAATGGTGTTTAACTACCTAATTTACACATAAAATGTTTCCATTGTCACCAATATTTTCTCTAAACAGAAGCAGAGCTTATTATGTACACACTCTTGTTGATTTGTCTGTTAGTAAAAGAAAAAAATTGAACTTTTCCTCAAGCACCTAGTTAGAAGATGAGTCGTCTGACAGAACATCAGCTGTTACATACAATGCCGTTTGCCACTCTCATCACTTTTATTAACAATGTAAGAAAGTAGAGAGACTGGTCTCCTCTATAACCAGATGGTGATAATAATGACCCTCCACTCTAATAACATGACAGACTGACAGTCCTTAATGAGCCATTCTTCATTAAGGACAGATTAGACGTGGTCTTCTGCATGAACAAGTGTGTTTTAAAAGAGTTTGTTAAATTGAGCAAATCTCTCTGAAAAGCAATTCAATCAACCGAGGAAGATGGTGATGTTCTTTTGGGGGGTTTTTTTGTGTCTTCTACACAGAGGTGATATGACAACCTGTAATATTGCTTGATTGCTGATTTTCACTGTGTGAAACTGTGGGAAAGAGGTGAGACCTCACCTAAAGGCCAAATCTTTGGAAATAGATGATCTCCAACTTTGCTAGAAGGATTGCAGTAACTTTAAAAAATACTCCTGAGGAACGCATTTCATGCTGAATATATTTCAGATTTTGGAAGCACAAAATTCTGGTAATTTAGATAAAATATGTATTTTTAACATATTAAGATATGCAGGTTAAAACAGGTAATGCTTTGTTACTAAATGTTAATAAGGGCTTTTAGAGATTGTTGAGTCTAATGCATGTTTCTTGATTATGATGATGTTATTTTCTCTACTCCAGAATACACATAATAAATAAATACATACATATATCAATGACATGATTGAAATAGTTATTTAATCTGTGGCTATTTTTGACATTAGATATCTAAATCTTAAATAAACTAATCAGTAATTTTAACAAGAGTAACTGTAGAAGAAAATTCTAGGAAAGTCACAACTAAGTTTTGAGAAACTAACCATAAGGTTATATAAGGTACACAAATAAATTTTATTTGTTATTGTTACATAAATGCTGCTGAATTAACCAGTAAATGTCTATAGAGTTGAGGAAAGTCACCACAAAGTCCATTGGAAACTATGGGAAAGTAAGTTCTAGAAAAATAACATTCTATTTAATGAAAGTCCTGGGAAAGTAAATGGTAATTTCCATAAAAATTCCAGGAGACAAAGTTCTAGAAAAGCAACAAGAACATGTTTGGTTTGAGTAATCAGTAGGTTCAATAAGAAACCTGGGAAAATAAGTTTCAGGGAAGTAAACAAATCCCTTTAAGAAAGTTCTGAAGGGTACTTGGTAGATTCCACTGAAGTTGCAGGAAAGTATCAAGTATATTTTTTGTGGAAGTGCTTGTGATTTTTAATTTTTTTTATCATTATAGGGAATTAAAGGCTGTAGTATGTGTGTTTTTATGTGAAGCTGATGAAGCTAAAGTTTTACATGAGAAAAAAAATGCAAACTGAATTCCTGGAGACCACACCTTGGAATTTACAGGATTTAAAGCATTTGTTGTTGATATTCGGACCAGGTACCACAGCACACCTTGATCTGATGACCTAATTTCAGCCATACATTTATTTTTTTAGTAACGTAAACTTTTTCTGAGTATCAGGTAAGACTTTATCTAGCATTTTATATTAAATCCAGGAAACCTCAAGATTATCTTGGATGAAGTCTCTGTGGTCCATTGTGTGTCATTTACTCCAGGGTAAGTCAAGTGGGAATAGAATGAATCATTTTTTACTACGTCTGTGTCCTCTTACTAGATGTGGAGGGAGCCCAGAAAATCAATGAGTGTAATAGAAGAAAAAATAAAGTTATGAAAGAGGAAGTATGCTCTGTCATAGGTTCTTCAGGTAATCCTGACAGAGGGGCTCTCTGCTCAAGCATATCAAATAATTAAAATAGTATAAAATGCTGCAAAGTTTGATAAATATGTCCTCTAACCCTCCTGAATTATAACTAGTTTTTACTTTTTCTGAAAATATGATAGTGTGTGATTTAGCTGCATATTGTTCCTGAAGTGTTTCCAATTATTGGAGTGAAGTGGCATGAAAAATGTGGGTGAACTGAGGCAGAACATTACAAAACAGCCCATTGTCAGCAATGTGTCCCTGATGTTTCAGTGATTTTAAGGTTCCAGGTTCCTTGAGGTGTTGTTTTCTATCAGCTACATCAACTTTATGTATCTATCAGCTGTATGTATTGTGTAGTTTGGTTCTGTAGAAAATTATTTTGTCAGTCATGACAAAAATCAAGCTTAAAATACAAGTGCATTAGGTTATTTTTCTACTTCTTAAGAATACTTGAATTGATTCATTAAAGTGGCCCATAATGTCGCACCTAATCCTTCTACAACAATTCAGAGAAAGATTTCCCATGTGCTTCCAAAACAAGGGAGATTAACTTTCTGCTGTGGCAATCTTTTTAATGCATCCAGTATTAGGGATGGAAGCACGACACATTCCTCAGATATGTTTTATTGTCTTGTTCATCACCTTAATGTACTTGTGTTGGGTTAATGCTAGCACAGCGGGGGCAATGAGTATTTGATGTGCCACAATCAATTTTTCTCCTTACACCAGACTGCAGGAAAACTCCCAAAACACTTAGCTTGAATGGAAGGAGGTTTAGTCAGTTCATGTTTATCTTTATAGCACGTTTTAGCAACAAAATGGTTCAAAGTGTTTTTATGATAAAAACAACTGTGACACAAGGAAAAAAAAAACATTACATTTTGTCAAATGCCATAATCAGAATCACCAAGAATAATCATCATAAAATATGCATCAAATATATTGATTAATATTCCAGTTATTATTATCAAAGGTAACTCTAAACACATGGATTTTAGACTTGATTTAAATAAAAACTCTGTTTCAGCTCTTTTGTAGTTTTCAGTATAACTACAAATATAGTTGTATATTTGTAGTCATACAAATATATAACTACAAATATTTGTATAACTACAAGAAGACCCCAGTAGTCTGCGGTCTACTGGGATCTTCACACACATCCAGCTGTCCAGTTAAGGGAGAAATGGAAAAATATCACCCGCTTTACCCATTAGTTTTGATTTCTGCTGCCGCATTCAGATGGCAGGGTCAGAATTTGGCATAGATAACATGAACGCATGGATCAGTTATGTTATGTTGATGAGTAGGTGGCGCTGTAATGGTGTGTGAGAAGTTTTCCCTCTTTGAATCATTTAGTGCCAAGAGAGCAACATTTAAATGCCAAAGCATTGCTGCCTGCCTGGCTCAGTGAAGGAAACAAGCAGGAAGGGAGATGCACAGATACAAGGCAAAAAGGATAGAAGAAAAGAAAGAGGGACGGAAGGGAGGAATGAAGGAATAAACTAACTTAGTCCATCCAAAATAGATGCATTAAACATAATGTAATACTTTTAGTGTGACCCTGCTCTAAAAATAGGAGCTGCTGATGAAAATTCATCGCATGAATGTGACATTTTATGCTCGAAGGTATCCATGCAGTCTCAATCTGTTCCCATAAATTTGCATACAGATGTTTCATGACGGCAGGCGCAGTCAGGAGGCAAGAAGAGGAAGCTTGTGATTGCAAAGTTCACCTGACCACAAAGTTTTGGCTTCGAAGGCACACCTGTTTAAGTGAACCAGACCTCTAATGCAGCAGACCCAATCACAGTTTACGTAACAAACAAAACTGCTTGATAAATGGAGACAGTAAAATAAATAAGGAATGAAAACAAAAGTGTGGTAAAAATGATTTTATTTATGTTAAAAATATTGACGTAGAATTTATAGTTAGTTATTTTCCTCCAAATTTTAAAATTGGAAACTTTTAAATATATTTTATTTTGCTATTGAACATTTTTCTACTTTCTACTCACGATAAAAATAAGCTATGGAAAAGTTTGATTTTACCTTGTATATGAAAAACAGGGACAGTTCTCTGCATGACTGACCAAGAGCACTTTTCTGTTGCAGTAATCACCTTCTCTCTCAGCTTGCTGATTTTCCCCAGTTCATCAGGTTTTCTACCACTACTCAGATGGATATAATGGTGAGCAACTTAACAGTATATATGACATTGTGATCAACAGGTCATTTGTCTATATATATTATGCTAAGTTGGGTGTGACTAGCATAATCCACCCCTAACAATGTACAATGAATGAGTTAATGAGTGAAACTGAAATATAAGAATATCTTACATTTTTTCCCAGGCCAAAAACCATTTCCAGTTTTTTTTTTAAATCTGACCTCCTGATTGTGACTTTGACTTATTAAAATGCATACATTGTGGGAACCAGGTGGGTCAGCGGCAGAGCGACTGCACCATATACAGCGGCTTTAATTCCTGGCCCCTGGCCATTTAATACATGTCCTCCCCTTCTCTCTCTGCTCTTCTTCCTGCCAAGCTACTAATGAATAAAGCCCACTAGTGCCAATAAAACCATAAAAAAAAACTAAAATGTTTACAAAAAATATTAGTGTGTTCTCCATGTACTGAAATGTCAGTTGTTCTGAGTTCCCAGATGGTTAATTCAACATGAGGGGCCCTGGAATCAGAATGCAAACTGGAGAAGTGAGTGGTTACAGCCCTAAGGACATGCAACTGAGCTGTTATGTCATTCCATGATCCGAGCTGTAATGAATCAAATTCACCATATAGCAATTCAGTTCAATTCAGTTCATTCATACAGTGCCAGTTCACTACACATATTGTTAATAAAATAGAAAAAAAGGGGTGGAGTTTCCTCAGCAGACATTAAAATAGAAAATGAAAGGATTACTAGACCTTCCCAACTCATGCATCAAAGTTACTTCACTAACATTTCATTGTTTTGTTATAAAAAGTTGTTTGTTTTTTTTAATTCAACAAAGTTCAGACTTTTAGGCGATAGGTTCACACTCCTGTTACCAAATAAAAAAAAACACATTGTTGTATTATAATAAATTTTTCTGTCTGCACATAACAATATTATAACATTTAATGATCCGAAGATCTAAGTATTTTTATTCATAAATGCTGTTTATGGAAAATTATTACTTTAAACAGCTCTGATCTATTTATCTCTGTACTGACATGGCACTTGTGTCTGATCCCAAAGTAACCTAATAGCAAACAATCCTTCACTAAGAGTCTTCAAAGATTGAAGTTCATAGAAAAGGCATGATGTGCGTCTTTTGTTGGAAAGAAAACATAAAGCTGTCAACCCAAATAGTACCATTCTTACCGTCATGGGTCAGAAGACTACAATATGTAAACAGCAGAAACAGAAATAAGGAATATATTGGTTTCGTGGGAAAAAATCCTACTTGGCCTTTCGTATATTTGGATCCCCCAACTAAACGCTGACTTGAGACACAAAGTGAAAAGGGGTGGAGAATAGGTTGACAGAAAACAACATTATGAAAAAGTTCAGACTCAAGACATAAATCCCAAGAGGAGCCTTTTGGAACGGGGGAATAAATACAAGAGTGATAGCAAAGGCTATGAGAAAATAGAAACGGAGCAGTGCAGACATGAAAAAAAATATGCTAACAATTATAAGGACGTGCTGCTTGATGGGAAAAAAAGAGTTTTAGCTCCCAGCTATCAAGAATGGCTACAGAAACAGATGGACATGATATTTTAGATAAAAACAAACAAAACAAAACAAGTACAAGCATTTATTTTTAAATGTTTCTGTTCTAGCATTATACATTACTACTTTCAAGCTACGGGAAACTTAAAAATAGATATTTTTTCTATCTAAAATATAAATATATTGGTTATTTATTTATTTGGCAACTTCTGGAGGTGTAGGTTGCACTGTATTTATTTAGGGGTTGACTTTGGAGAAGGGAACAAGAACAAATGTATGTTTCTCTTCAGATTTTTGTTTGCAAGAACATTTTCAAATTCTGTAGAATGACATTCTTCCATGTCAGAATTATGCAATAATTTACATAAATTGAATACATTGAAGCTTGTGGTTGCAAAATGAAAACATGGGAAATGTCCCAGGACTAAGAATACTTTTCTAAACTGCTGTATAACATACCATACATCAGTTGAAAAACTAGCAGCTTGCAGCTGTGATATATCTCAAAATACAAAACGGAGTCATTAGATGGATAAGAAAAAGAAAACAACATGAAATGACATCTTACTAAAACCAAAACCTTATTGGAAGCAAGCAGCTATGTAGCTTTATTTTAAAGATGTAGTCTTTAATATTTTACTTCCGTGGCCAGAAGAAAAGCATCCCCTAGCTCGTGTTTTGGCTGGAAGATGTTTCCTTACCCATGGGACGTGCTGGTTCACGTTTATCCTGTTTTGCCTTGAAGAGAAAAGCCAGTTTCCAAATTTAGACACGATACATCTCCGTAATTGACTCTACTCCTAGTCTACACAAGTAATTCTGGCTTTATAAAATTGCATACACCCTGCAAAGGTGCTGAATGGGAAGGGGAAAAGCCACATGTGAGGCAACTACAGTTTTATATTGCAACATTTTTGTTTAAAATATCTGGATGTAAAAAAACATGTAAAATTGTCATTTTAAAATGAAACTACATAAGCAAAATTACAGTATATTTTGATTGTAAAGCAATAATCTTAACCTATTATCTTAAGGCATTCATTTGGAAGTATTGTTTAATTTATGTAATTTTTCATTTTAGTTTGATTGCAGGTTTTTTAGACAACCCAAAAGTTGTGAATGACATTAGAAAATTCTTTGATAGTAAATGGAAAAAAAAAATTAGCACTTTCAGATTATCTTTAGTTTAGTAAACAAATTTCAGAATTGTATATAAACAATTTCACAAAAGCTAAGGAATGAAAGACATAACTGTTTCAAAAGTAGAATAAAAAAAAATAGGGTTACCACATAGCAACAGAGTATGCATGTGAAAATGATAAGGGGATCAAAGCAAAGTGACAGAAGAAGACAAATGAAAGTATGAACAAAAGGAAGAAATCTCTCAGAGCCTGCAGAAGTCTGCTAGGCTCGCTGCCTGCTGGACTCCCAGGATGCCGACAACTGGAAGGCAAAGTTAGCGCCTCTCCATCCTGTTTGTTCAGCGAACTGAACCAAAATAGACCCTGCAGCTGGTATAGTAGGAGATAGGATGGAAGAGTAAGTGGGCGAAAAGAGAACGAGAGAGAGGGAGAGAGAGAGACTAATAGTGAGCCCAAACTGGAAACTATTTGCAAGGTGACGGATAAACTCAAACTGTGAGGCTTTACTTTAGCCAAGAAGAATGTTTATTTTCTGTCTAGCTGACTGTCTTAATTATACTTACATATGAAAGTAAAACCATATATTATCTGCTATGTTGATGTGAACATTTGAGACAGTTAATTTTTAATCTGTATTTATCCACAGAAAGCAAAGAGCTACAAATGAGTCAATTTGCAAATAAGAGCTTTTGCACTCACATTTTTATGGATCACAGTTAATTATCTAAATATAAAATCTCACCCCTCAAGTCTGCATTAATCAAATATTTTCTGCCAGGATTTTAATTAACAAAACATTTAATCCTAGCCATTTCAAGTAACAAAACCTACAATTTTAGGTGTTGGTTTCTGTGTTAGCAAGAAATGGTTCTTGTAATTTCTTTAATGCCTCGGTTCTGTTGTTTTCATGCCATGCTCAGCCATCATCTCTATGTGGGCTAAATATGGATTTTGATCTGGCTCTCGGTTGACAGTAAACTTTGAAAGGGACCTGTGTGTGTTAATTAAATGAAATCTATGTCAGGAAGACCATCTGAACCACTCAGTGCAGATCTTTGGTGGCTCTCAGAAAAGGAGAATCATTTCAAACTAGCTATTCGTCTCAGCTTTGTTTTATTTCCCTGCAGACATCTGGACCCAATTTTTCAGCCATAAATATAGGAATTTGCCACATCTGCCACTTCAAGCATTCAGCATTATGAAATGAGTGAATTTTATCATTACAGCAAAGTATAAGGTTAAACAACCAAATTTTTAGGTCATTGCTGCAACTTTTGTATTTCCATCACATGTGCTGTGTAGCTCTCATGTCACGGAGCTGTGAAATCTTCCAACATGACAAAAAATCTGTGGCAGCCACAGGTAAACACAACGTCTTATTTACAGAAAGATTGGCATCTTCATACACACTAGACAGATAATTTAAGTTAAGGACGTTTTTAAAATCTGATCTAAGTTTATTTAGATGTAAAGCGTTTGTAGAACACACAAATGTACATTTAGAAATCAAGGGTTTCACATGATACAAAAAAACATTGTTTATGACTGATGTGAGTGACTAAACTGTGGTTCTGGTTGCAAACTATAGAGGTCAGTTTTATACAAAAAAGCAGCTGATGTCTTAAATTATTCATTTACCCTGACTGTTACAAATGTGAGGTTGAGGAGCTGCAGGGGACAGAATGTATGGAGGATAATAACAGATTTTACTTATTCTAATATATTTTGAACGACATCAGAATGTCTTTATCATACATAACTGTCAAAGTCTTTATTATTCCAGTCTGGAATAATAAAGACTTGATGAAATCTTCATCAATTATAGCTGACATTTTGTAGGGTGTATCCTTAACAATAAAGAATTAGTTCAAATGATTATTACCCTGAAAAAAGTTCCATTTCATTTCAATGTTACAAAGACAAGTTTTAAAGTTTTGTAGCTTTGTTATTCAGGCATTATGTAATATGGGACATGTTTGTCCAAATGGATTTGGAGGATGTAGAAGTGATCAAAAACTTGGAAACTCAACATAAGATGTTTTCTAAAAAAGCATATTTTACAAAAACTGAAAGGTGATAACTTTGCTACAAGACTCTTAACTGTAAACAATATTACAATACTGATTTGATGATACATGTAAGTGTTCCCAGATGCCAGAGAGAAATGGAAAACAACACAACTTTTCTCTTCATCTAGATGTAGAAAGTGTGAGACGACTGTCTAGGAGGTCATTGGTTCTTTATGTGCCTGTAATTGTAGGCAATCTATCAAGTGTGTTAAGCAGGTACAAGTCATACTGCGACCTCTGGATAACTTGGCAGCCTAAAAAGATCCCTCAGGGGAGAAATGATGCAGGGAGGATGGGTGTATGGAGATAATGCCTTCTCAGAGTCAAGGACAGGAAAAGGGCCAGGACACAAAATTTTGCTATGTAAGCTGAAAAGTGAGCTGTCATTTGCTCTGAACATTACCCCCAGCTGGCAGAACTGTATGGGTATAAGAATTCAAATATCCTGAATGTGAAAGACAAACCTGGTTTTAAACATATTCTGATGACTTGTAGATGCACAAACACTTAAATGCAGTCTATGAGCATCAGTAAATCAGAAGCATTCTGGGTGGAAGTGAGGCCAATCACCTTTTTAAGCAAACTCATTCAGGAAAATGTCAGTGCATGAATAGATTACATTAAATCACACACAGACTATTTTTAACTGAGCTGAAAAAACATGAAATAAAAACAACCTAATCCACATATGTGTCTAAACAAAGGAGCATGACTGAAAACACAATGACTGCTATTAAAAGTATTGTCAAAATAAAGTAATAATAATTACTTCAATAGGCATAAAACTAGTGAGATAGACATATCTATTTCCAAATATCTCCAAGTATTCTTTATCATCTTGAGCTGGCCACAGAGAAAATTTGCCTCCCAGCTTTATTATTCATGACCTGGCTGTAAAGCAGATTTATCATTTGTCTTGGTTAATCTGACATTGTACACGACATGCTCTAATAACCCATTTCTTCAACAATATTATTTTCCCACCAGGTGAGCTGGTGCCTATAAAATAAAATAAAATGTGTGTCTTCAAGAATTGATTTGCCATTACCTGACTAGATGAGGTCCTGATCATTAATCATTGGATTGTGGAAACTCATTTTACGTTGACATTCATTAAATATATCCGTTACAAACTGTGGAAGAAGAACAGATGAAGAGCAATGAAATATCAGATGAACTAGACACAGCTCTCAAATCGCAAGAACAGCTGAAACAGTGAAAAATGAGCAAGAGAGAAAACGGGAAATTCCAAATGAAACGGAAAACAAAAAATATTTAGCTTCATCCAATATCTAATGACACTGTACGATTTCTAAAGAGTAGGAGAATATTGTGTGTTCAATATTAATTCACTCAGTTTTAGAAATTTGATGCATAGGCTAAAACAGTTTCAGCATAAAAGAAATGTAAAGACCTTTTGTATCCATTCTCTATCTTTCATCATTTTATGGAAGCGTTTGGGACGTCTTAAATATTGTTTTGATGAAAGTGATCATACACTGCTAGTTAATGATTCACTTCACTGTATCCTCACTTGATGCTAACTTTATATGTTTACAAACATTATCCTGAAATAATGTTTTACAAGATTTCCTTGTCTCTCCATTAATGTAGCTACTAAGGACCTATGCTTTAATCTAATGCGTTGCTCACTTAAACATGCTTATTGAACTCCAAAATAACTAGAACTGTTTCAAATTAATGAAAATCTATTTGAAGTCATTTATATAACTCAGCATGCCTCCTGCTGATTTAAACCCATCCATCACTTGCACTAGATATAAAGATTGGGAGGTAGACTGAAAAGAAATATACACACTACTAAAATATATATACACACTACTAAAAGCATATCAGATCAACATAAAACAAAACATTTTAATTAGTACAAGGCAAAATAAGGTTATGGATATGCAGGAAAGACAAAACAGTGTTTAACTTATTACTGTTCATAAATCAACCAGTCTTATGATACATCTAAATCAATCTGAAGAGTTGATATCGAGTGTCAGCCCTTTGCATGCTGGATTCTGTCATTGGTTTCACTGCTAAAATAATGATAAATGATCAAATGTAACCAAATAGTTTTAAAATTTTGCAGGCAGCTCACAGATTTACCACTCCACTTATATCCCAACAGTTACCTATGGTCAAGAGACATGGGTCCTGACTGGAGAAATGAAAACCAGAGACAAGCGGGATCTAATTTTCATTCTGAGGTGATTAGTTGATAAATGAACAATTGCATCTGGGTAATAGCTGTGTTCAAGCATGAACCTAGATTTTAAGGAAGAATGGCTAAAAAAGAAAGCATATATTGGAAAAACACACCAGTAAAGCAATAACTAAACATGGGCAAAATAATTAGATACATGCATACGCTCCAAATCAAAGACTGAAGCAAACTCAAAGAATGCAATGGAATAGAAACAGGGGACAACTAAATAAAGGAGTTTGTGAAAATACAAAAAGGACCAAAAATGTCACAAAATTGAAAACCAACATGTTAATCAAAACCAAAGTTCCACACATTATGACAATCCAAAAAAACAAAAGAAACCTATAAAGCATATCTTCACTCATCCTATGAGTGAATATATTTCAATGAAGCTTTAACAGCTAACGCTTGGGAACATGTTCCACTGTAGCCACCACAACTACTGAGAAAAAGGCTTGCCAAGTTGTACATGTCAACGTTGAAGGTAATAAGAATGAATGAACCTAAGGCTATAATGAGTGAGCAGCCATGCCAACCCCCCAGACTCACTGCAGACTCATATCATGTTCTATAAATGCACAACTGTGGCAGGAAGATGAGTAAACAAACACTTTAATTGAATAAACTCAAGCAGAAAATTTGCCAAAATGTGCTGAAAATTCATAAACTCAAAGTTGCCAACCTTCTCTTTAGTAATCTTTCTCTGGTGCAACATATGTCTGCATGTTTTATTAGTTTGATAATTCAGTCATGTTTTATTCAGATCAGCATATATATTTGTTTTTGAGGTGACCAGATAAATACTTTTCTGCCTTACTTTCAAATAAATCCCTCGCATTCATCACATCTGGACCAATCCTTGTACAGTTAGGCATAAATCGTGGAACAAAAGTTTTTCAGTCAGCCACAGTTTGATTGTTTTTAAAAAGAGAAAAGGCTGGTCACATCAGACTTAAAAAAACTCCTGTTTCACATAATCATATTCCTTGACAAAAATATGATGAGCTCTACAGAAGTACAAAATCTCATTTGGCCAGACTGGAACTTTGAAGCTACATTCCAAGAACCTTTATGTTGATCTCAGTCTTTCTTTTCTTAGCATGAAAGATTTTTTCTCACTCACGAGAAGCTGTTTCAGACTGTAGAAATTAGCTAAAGGTTGCTGGTTGCTGGGTTGAAGCTGGTGCTAAGTGCCAGATGTTATTTTAAAAAAATCAATTTCTTCTCTGTTCGCTCATACGCACCTTAAAAGTTGCAAAATAAATAAATAAATAAATAAAAAATCTTCTAAAAGCAGACACTTCATCAACCCTGGTCATTCTTTCATTTCTCTAAAGTGACACTAAATTGTAATTGTAGTAAACAAATGATTATACAGTATAATAATTAAAATCAACATAAGAGTGTTCTTGTTCTTGACCTCTGTGGTGCATGTGTGGGTGTTGTAAAAAAAAAGCAGCACAAGTATTTATGTTTCTAATTTGATCCAGTCATGGCAACAATGGAGGCTTGTAAGACAGTGATGTGGTGGTAAAAGGAAAGAGCCTTAAAAAAGCATTGATCTATTTTCAACTGTTTCACCTGCTGTCATGTTACAACTGCAAACTTCAACATGTTTTATTGGGATTTTACATGACAGGCCAACAAAGAAATGTATGACAGTGAAGTTGAAGAATAAATTAAATATGATTTTCAAAATCAATACTTCATAAAATTTCTAAATACTTTTCACTGAAATTACAGCTTCAGTCCGTTAAGGATCTGCGCCTGACTGAAAAATCTCTTTTGTTTATTTTTCTTTGCAAAAAAGCATCATCTCACACAAAGTGAAAGTGGCTGAGATCTTTAGAAGACATTCAAAATAGTCTTAAAATGATCCAAAACTTTCTTCTTGACCTGTTCTTCATGAGGCTGTTTTTTATTTTATTTTATAAGTTTGAATATTCAATAATATTCAAACTTATTGAATATTTGCCTATTCGCATTTATAAACTTTAATATTTGCATATTCAATAAGTTTTAATATGCAAACTTATTCAAACGTGAATAAGTTTACAACAGTTATTCAAGGGGCTGAATAAGTTATGCAAACTAACCTTTAAAAATTTTTCCTTTATATTTTTTCTTTGAAAAGCATGTTTAATTTTTCCTTCACTTCAGAGATTCAATTTAGTTATCTCCTTTGCCTAGGACACAAAGATATACATTTAAAAATGTCAATTATAAAGGATTTTGTTAGATACTCAACATTTTCTCAGGCTACAATAAACTTTCTAATATTAAATACAAACTGTCAGCTTTAAATGTGTATATGTAACATAAAAATTTGTCAACATTGACACAAGATTTGATTCTAATAACATTGTTTCTCCTTGTCTAGATTTTCCACTGACAAATAAACACTATTTATGCATCCAAACAGCCTCATAAATAAAAAAAAAACGTTGTATTCCTGGGTTTCCTGGCTTATCAAGTATAATATGAATTTACAAGATCATCAATAATTCAAAGGCAGTATCCTGTATAACTCAGACCTTGAATATATTACTAGACTCAAAAAAAGGGAATTAATAGCTGCTCTAATGAACAGCTTCTGGGATTATCGAGGTGATTCTCAAATCTACACATTATTTCATTGTATATTAAGAGCTAAAGTTAGTGTTGATGCCAATCTCAAGAAATTAATCAGGCTGCAAAAGTTTTTTACAATAACTATTATTATTATTATTATTATATGTATTAAATAAATAACTTATTGAGATCAAAAATCTCTTTGAGAAGGAGTGCCCTGAATATTTTACAAAACATACTACTTTTTATTTAACAAATTAGAGCTCCTAAGCTAAAGAAGGGACTACCAATACTTTATGTGTTCCATGTCAGTACCCACAGTCTGGCAAGACATATGTCCAGGCCTCCATCAGCTGCCCAAACGTTTGTTCACTCAGCATGAAGAGCAGTCCTGCAGTCAAAAAGCCGGATGACAAGTGCAAGCTGGCCTGCAGGAGGCACAGAAGGTCAGAGGATTACGATCGAGCGAAAGGCCACCAACAGGACATACATGTATGTAGCCACACAACATGACTTAAATGAGGAGAGAGGCAGAAAAAAGATGATGGATATGAGAACAATTAAAATACAAAAGGCCATAACGGATCACAAGCGGAGTTTGAAAGGTTTTGCTGTTGGTCAAGGAGGGATTGAGAAAAGAAGAAAATCATTTAGAGTGGATGGATCGTCTTATGAGAAACTGAATAGCAATTGTAGTTTTTGCGGGTTAAAAGACTTGTATTGCATAAATAAAGGTGGTTACGGATTGATAGTTTGAATGCTGTAATCTGCATTATTATTTAATTATGTTTCATGATTAATACAAAAATCATTTTGATTTAAATAATTCATCTTTATCATTTATGCTGCCATGGATTCAGTCATTAAACTGAGCAGCATTTCTGTATTTCAAGATGATGGTGTGGTTGTTTTTCTTTGTTGTGTTGTTTTCCTACGTCTCTGTGACTCTTTCCCCCAAAAGAGAGGTAACGCCTCATTAATTGTTGATAAAGAAAACTCTTTGCAAGGACATTTTTAGTCAGACTTTAAGGTAAAAGTTTCCCTGTGTTGAGTGAGGCTGTTACCCTCCAAAGAGCAAGAGCAACCATAACCTGGGGAGTGCATCGAAGGTCTGCAGGCAGATCCAAACTCAAGGCAGTGAAGTGGTAAGAATATTTATAGATCAGGTAAAAACAAGATAGAGTATTTTGAAATGGATTATATTCATGGTACAAAATTGGGGCACAGTCTTATAAAGGTACATCTCTAAAATCACTGGTTGCATTAATGACTAGAGGGGTACCGTATGTGGTGAAAATCTTTCAGCTGCATCTTTTAATTGTGAGCTTGGAGGTCTTAACATATTTTATGTGGGGAAAAAGAGGGGGAAAGTGACAATATGCAATAAGTCAGGTTGACTCTTTATATTTCTTGGTTCTGAACTGTTCAATCAATGCAAAATGATGTTCCAACATGTAGCACAAATGTAGAACACTGCCCTAAAGCAAAAACGCTGTGCAAAATGTCCAAACTCATAACTCATGTATTTGTATCCAGAGGTGAAAAAAGTGTGGCGCTGACTTTGCAGTGTGCTAATTTTGGATACTTAATTCCTCCTTATCGAGCTTTATTGATGAATGTCTCCCATCCTTGTTCTTTGATTTGAATCCGCTGACTTACTATCTTCCCAGAGTCAAGTTTACTGATCTGGGAACTCAGTTACTTCTTTTTTCACACTTAGTCATCTCTCCATGTGCCTCAAATAATCTTACAAGACTGTATATGTTGTTAGTTCTCTGTTCACACATGCATGCCAGATATAAGCAGATTAGCTTGTTAAAATGACAAAATTATGCAATGGCTGCTTCACAGTGACTGCAATAGGCTATATCAATGCATGAACATGATTCAAACTAGAGACATATCTCTGGTTTTGTCACTGACAATGCATACCAGGTAAAGATATAAGCATGTAGTCTCAGAAGGACATACAGAAAGGAAGTGAAGCAAATTAGCAGCAATGCAAATCATTCCCTAGATCAATTCCACACTCTCATCCCATCAGTCATAGTAATTATGCACGCCAACGTGAGAGATTGACCGTCATGAAGGCAGAGAGAATATTGAAAAAAAATTCACCTCCTGGATCCTTGTAATTGCAAACTGCACTCGTCATCTTGGCAGGTATGCAAGCTCCCTATTGTTACATCTGTTCCTCAAAAGTGAAGAGGTGATTGCTTCTTATCTCACAAAAGTATTTCAGACCATAATTGGGGAAATAGGTGAGGCAATTTTCAGTTCTACAAAGATAAATTTGCTATTTCTCTGTCTTACAACAAAGAAACTGTGTTTCTCTGCTATGGGAGTGAAATGTTATTTGTGAGCAATAGCTTATAATAAATTGATCATTCATTTTTTACAATTTCAAGTTCACTGAACTATATCTATAAAAAGATTGTTACACAACAGCTTCATTTATATTCCAGTTAGTTTTAGACAGCAATAGTTTTTGAGAATTTTATGTCTGTATTTAATAAATAAAATAAATAGACACAAAACTGTCAAAAATGCATATCGTAGAAGAAATTTACACTGCACATGACTACATGGTCATCTCTGACACTGCATGTTCCCATACAAGGTCACTAGTATATACCAAAATAACTTCATGAAGTAATCTGCAAAGTAAAATAACTTATGTAATTTTATCTGTGTATGATAAAAATGCTTGAGTCATCCTCAGAGGCTAATGATAGCAATTATTGTTCAGAAAGATAGTTAAAAATTTGATATCATATCATTTTTGTACCTGTGTAATGCATGCTGGGTTGATGACGTGGTTTGGGTTTGTTAAAAAGCGTAATTTATTTCTTTCCCATCTTAAACTGATAAAAGATTTGCAAAGAAGAAGCTTTCTCATCAGTATGGCTTTTCAAAAAGGCAAATTAGTTTTCCAAAAGGATGAGTTTGTGTTTAAAAAATAAACAAACCAAAAGATGCAGAGGAACAAAACAGATAAAAGTAAAAGGAATATACATATCTTTTTTTTACTTTTTCACATTTTGTCACATTACTCTTTGTTACTGTACTGACAGTTTAAGTGTTAGACCAAAACAAAGCAACATAAACTGTGGATGCAAAATAAACGAAATGGATTTAATTTTAAAAATTTTATAAATTTTGGCATGCATTTATATTCCTCTCTCTTCACTTTGATTCCACAAAAAGTTTTCTGTTCGGTGTTCAAAAGTCACCTAATTAGTAAATAGAGTGAAATAAAATCTCAGTATAAATCCAACTGTTCTGTGAAGTCCTCAGGTTTAAAAGGCAGTACAAGCAAACAAAAAGCATCAAGACATAAGGAATACATAAGAGACTTAAAGGTAAGTTATGGAAAGGTTTAGGATTATGTTGTAAACCTGCATCCCCAGCTTTAAACATCTCATGGATGTCATTCTTCAATTATCTGAAGATTTAAAGTATACGGTGCCCCTGCAAGCCTACAGACAGGCTGAAATTGGAAAGCAACAATCAGAAAAGATGTCAAGAGGTCCATGATAAAGCTGAAGGGGCTGCATAGATTCACAGCTCAGATAAGAGAATATATCGACCGAACAACTATTATGCATAAACTATGACAGTTATAGAAAAGTGGGTAGAAGCAAAGTTTACAGTTTGCCACAAATCATTCAGGGGACACAGCAATTGTGTGGTCAGTTGAGAGAAAAATGTAGTCTCTTCAGCCTGCAAGCAAAACTACCACTACTTGAGTATTTTTGAAAAAATAAAAATAAAAAATGAGCATGAATTTAAGTCCGTCATTGTGCAAAGCTGCAAGAGACATATCTCAAAAATCTTAATAGAAAAATGAGACTCTGTATTATCAATGCTGGAAGGCAGTATCCCTCTGACTGCTATATTGCAGATTTTTCCAAAGAAAAATCTTGCTTCATTTTTCCTTAGCTTCACAACAATACTTTGCTTTGGCTTATTACAAAGAATTGCAATAAGATAAATCTAACTTTGTGTTTATAACAGAACATTTTGAGTTCAAGGAGTACAGGCAGTATTGTTATTTTGGAAGGCAGCGTACAAAAGGAAGGAAGAATTTAAAAGGTAAAAGTAAAATGTTTGTGCTCTTCAGGCAGTTCTGCATTCCAGCTGCTCTAACAGCATGAGGTAAAAGGAAACATTATAAACCAGAAAATTTGCATACCAATAAACCACAGTTTCTAATCTTAGTGGACAGTGGGGACTGGGGACAGTGGGGACTGGGGACACTGGATTAGTGAAAGAAAGACTTAACTGTTAAATAGTTCACAAAATAATGCACAGAGACCAAGTTTCTGTTTTGTCCTTGTTATGGATCCTATAAGTTTCTTTGTGTCCAATTAGAGACGTATGTTCTCAGCCACTGGCGATCAAAATAGTAAATGTTACTAAGAGAGGAAGAAAAGATAAAGTTTAGAGAGGAAATATGGTACATTCACAGTGTGGATTTATCAGGGTGTTCCCATCCCCTAAGTGAACATTGACTTTAATGACCCAAAGTTATAGCAGTGGAGTGATTATTACAGCTGAACCAGAGTCAGAGTACCTCAGCGTAATGAGGGAGTCCATTATACAATTCACTGGGGTAGCGCTGTGGAAGTTGGCATAAAGTCCCAATTTGTACATAAGAGAATTGTCCATTCATTTAAGTTTAGCGGAGCTTAGTCACAGGCATTAGGGAGGACGGCTGATGGGTTGGCTCCCTACACATGCCCGAAGCCGTTTTTTATGTGTTACTGCAATTTTCAATCTACAAAATTGTTTTAAGTCCATCATTGTACTTTAAGTTATTAAAGTGACAAAAGCTGGTGACCATTATTTCATAGAAAATCAAAACTATGCATGCTACAATATGTTGCTAAATAAATGTAATCCTTGCTTTTACAATAATTTCAGTTAAATCTTAGCATTTAAGATAAAATCTTGTGCTACAGTCCTTGTCTCTAGGAAACCTAAATAAATAACCGCAAAAAATGATGCAGATTTTTTTTTGGAGGGGTAAGGGGCGTTCTTATTTATTTATAAGGAAAATCAATCTCTGGTGCTTTTCATGCTAATTAGAATCTTGCCTGAAGAAGATGTGATTATTGTTTAGCTATTTCTACCACGGTGTGGGAGGTTTTCAGCTAGCACCTTTATTCACTTTGCAACTTTAATTCCTTTCTGAAAAGGATTTAAAAATACTGCAAGCATAGTCACACTATCATAAATAAAAAATAACCCCCATGTTATTTTGTGTTTCCAACCCTTAATGTATTTAATTGTAAATTTCAATGTTGCAGCAGGCATTCATTCTTCATTCTGACAATAATGCCCTATGCAAAAGCTACACATGGTTAGCATGACAAATTCAAGCACTGTGACCATAGAAGATTAAATAAGCACCCTTTCGTCAAAGTGACAGCTGGAATGTTAGGAATGTGCCCCCCCCTCCCCCCTCCCTCCCTCCCACCCCCTAATATATATTCATAATATATATTATGAATATATTATATTCATAATATATGAATATATAT